>CACRXK020002257.1:0-44974 GCA_902702795.2 Paramuricea clavata
TGTATATCCACACCGGGCAAGCTTGAAAAATATGCCTGGCCACGGTGGGAATCGAACCTACGACCTTTAGAATACTAGCCCAATGCTCTGCCAACTGAGCTACGCGATATTCACCTGAGTACATACACTAACACAGAAAAAAATCATGATTACCAGATTTCATCGATATCGAAGGAACTATAGACTCAGTTCCGAAATATCGCATACTCGAACCGACCTGATCGCGTAGCTCAGTTGGCAGAGCATTGGGCTAGTATTCCAAAGGTCGTAGGTTCGATTCCCACCGTGGCCAGGCATATTTTTCAAGCTTGCCCGGTGTGGATATACACTCAGAGTAACATCACAAGCATCATATTCACCTGAGTACAAAAAGTATCAACACTTCTCAAATAATGTCAGATTTATAGCTTAGATATTGCTTAGATTTATAGCTTAGATATTTTAGCTTAGATATTGCTCTTTAAAGCCTGTCTTCAACTTCCACCAAATCGTATTGAAGCGCAGTGTATTTCTGTAAAATCGTACAGTACGTTAGGGTTGGTCTCAAAACTCACTTGATTTTCAGCGCGTTCTTATGTACACTGGTCACGGGAGCATTCTTTGGATGGTAAGCTTGATGTTTTCGTTTTCTCCGCGCTTTTTGAACCGACAAACGTAAAGCCATGAGGAATACAACCAAGTTTGCCTAAACAACAAAATAAAGTGCAAAATTGACAACCTTTTCCACAATAAACCCATTGGCTTTGAAATTCAATACTAGAACTTACAAACATGACGGCGGCAATTGGAAGGGTAAACGTCCATATCAATGTACCACTTGTTGTCATCCAACAACTGCGAACGAAAAAAGAAAGTATAATTGATTATGAAAAGCACTGTCCTCTATATGCTTTTTTCTACTTATAACGTACTTACAATTTATCATTTCCATAACCTTCGACAGCCATCCCCGTTGACAGACCCACGACGATTGCAGGACAGCCTTAATAACAAAATATAAATTAACACAACTTTTGTTCCCGTTTGATCTAGCCAACAGAATCACGAAAACACATTTAACAGATCTCTAATACAGCTCTTGGTTTCGTTTACTAGGTAGCTCACTTGTCGCTTCTAACAACATACAGGTGAGGCTATACTTACCCCACCCTAGAAAATAATAGAACGTCATTTGTCCTGAATCAATGTCTCTCTTCTCTGTGAGCCTGCGATACATATGAACGACCTCGACAAACATCCACGCAAAGACAGCGTCAAAGAAATAATGGAGAACAATTGCGACGAATCTGCAGATCAACTGAAGAAAAATTTAAAGTTTAGGTACATGTGGATGTGGGATCTTTTCCTCCTGTGATGAGTGGGAGTAAGCACCAATAGATTACGTCACTCTTGGCATTGAATTCGGTGAGGAATCATAGTAATCATATCAATCTAACATTGTTAACTTACCTTATTCGAAGTTCTGTTAATACCAAACACGTACACGACTTCAGCAATAACAATCGCTAGCACCATGTTTCTGTGTATGTTATTTGTGTTGGAACTCAGGCCACTACAAAACAACATAAAAACATAATCATGAAAAGAGTGTAATACAATCGTACTATCAAAGTAAACATCTTGAACATGCAAATAATTACCCTGGGTTCCAGAGGTTTTCCACGCTCGCAAAAAAACGCACGTCAAATAGGAACGGACTGGCTCCAGCTCGTCTAGTAGGCTTTTTGTTATGCGGTATTTTTGCAAGCGTCGTGAAACAATCTCTGGCATCCAGGGCAACTAATACTACAACTATTAATTTAATTCTTGTGTCAGACGAACAACAGTGTACCGTAAACAGGTGAATGTTATAACAGCGGCCAATAATATCACCAGCGAAATAGCAACACCAACGTAGGTGACGATTTGAATCGTGTATGGCGATAAAACTGGAATCTGCAGATAGAAATATAACGAGTAATAAGTTGATGATGGGATAATTATAAAACCTAAAGGGTTCATAGATCGATACCAGTTATTTAAACTCAACATATCTAAACTGCTCTCCTAGAAATCCATTAAGGACGATCTCTCATTGGTCCAGTGTTACTACAACAGGAAACTGGAGCTAGTACCCAGAAAACCTGTGATGTTTGGTAATGAAGTGAAATCGGGATGGATCCAGCATGATCTGGTAGGGGGGTGCTCTGGTGCCGACTGCCGAGTTGTGTCGGTCATGTGTGCCGCCCGCCCATCAACTACTGTATTTGAATTGTAATTGTTGTTCACAGTTCACTTATCATCATGTTATTACTCAAATTACTGTATCTCATTTTGTCTTTTTTGCTTTATCATAAAAATAGCACCCCCCTCTAGCCAGGGCTAGGGGGTGCACCTCCCCCGCCCCCTCCCCCCCAGTAAATCCATCCCTGGGTGAAATTATAATCAGACAACTGCATAATCCCCAATACATTCACTGCCTACTTAGCGAGATCGAAGACAAAGTTAAACTGACCTCGATTTTAAGATCTGAGACAACAGCAAATGACGTTAAATGATGACATTTACACACAGTATGAGTGAAGTTGCTGGGAGCTTTTGTGCAACCATTTCGCGACCATCCTCCTCCATGTCTGCCACTGGAAAACAAAACACCATCGAATAAGATTGAATTATTAATCATTAATGGTATTATCGAGTAAAATTACTTCATGGCCATAATGATCTAAGAACGAATCACAGGCATCATTTGCTCGCTGTAGTATGGGACAGAAATCAGATTCATAAGCAAGGATCCGAAGAATTTAGTTCAACTTACGGGACAGAGTAATTCCAGAAAACACAATCATATTGTGAACGATTGACCTGTCGAAAAGATGGTGTAAGACAAGAAAACATTTATTTTATATCACAAATACAAGAACGTATGGAATGGCATGCTATAATATAAATATTTTATTATTCCAGTATGTACCTCATGAATTTCAAACTCAATCGTGATTGGTTCTTGAAGATAAATTGATTCCATTCCCTTGATACCAACGATTATGACGTCAGAGTTAACATCCAATGAAAGGTCGCTAAAACTGAGAGCAAGAAAAGAATGAAGTTGAGCCACCTTAATTAACAATCAATCAAAGAATGAAGTTGAATAATCACTCCCAAATCCCGGTACTGTATATACTCACCTTGCTTTGGTGTCAAATGAATATGGCAATAGGTCACCAAGATATTTTAAAGCAATAAATGCAATTGCGGATTCATCCTCTAAAAAGTACCAAGTACAAATAGGGATTTAGAATGGAAATATCCATGCCTAAATTAGATAGATCTAACGTTTAGAAATAAAGCCCTGGGCAAACTAGGAAACATTGTTGTGGAAACATTTGTGATTCTCGATGTTTCCTCAAATGTTTCCATGTTTGCCCACCTGTGGAAACATTGTTGCGGAAACAAAATTTGCTTCCCGGGAAGCAAAAATGTTTCCTGCCAAATTCAAAAACATTTGATGTTTCCCTATGTTTCTCACTGATGTTTCCCAGTGTTTGCCCACTCTGGGAAACATGGCGAAACATTGGTAGGAAACAATGTTTCCATGGCGAAACATTGGTAGGAAACAATGTTTCCGAAACAATGTTTCCGAAACCCAGGGCTTAAGAACAAAATTGCCCAGGGCTTAAGAACAAAATTCGCGACTTACTGGGTGCGCCTTGATTGCGAAATAAAGATGGTGGGATCTCTACTGCGACTTACTGGGTGCGCCTTGATTGCGAAATAAAGATGGTGGGATCTCTACTCGATTGCTTGTGTTCCGCCATTGCTCGGATGATAACAGACTTGACTCGTGTTCTTTAAGAGGAAATGTTAAACCAGAGAATTGGTTGGGGTTGACCGGTTCCAACTGCATAACTGTGAGAAAAAATGAAGTATAAATTACAAAATATATATGCGAGTATGATTTCTCGTGGGGGTTTAGTGTATACGCGTATAGCAAGCTTGCCACTGTTCCACTAACATCAAAACCCTTTTCAAAACAAGAATATCAAGTGTTAATTACACTAAACTTACGCAAATTATTTTCGACTTTATTGTACGATGGAAGGCTAGAAGTGGATTGTTTTCCACGATACTCTTTTCTCTTGATGTAAACCATATTGCTGGCAAGACTGATGCCGAAATGTTCCAACTGACGCATCAACGACACTGTCGCTGGTGGAGTCTGGATTAGGGAAACCAGAGAAAGATTGTATTAGATATACTGCTGTTTATAATACTATTTTGAAATGCTCTACGAGTCGTCCATTGTCACTGGTCCATTGTTATTGCCGGAGGAAACCATTGAACCATAAATAAACTGGAAGGCTAACTGCTATGATGAGGCCTAAAAACTGCAGAAATTTCCACTCCCGTCAAGGTGAGTGGCCATGCGTCAACCACAATGCCAGCAACACCCCACTACAGCCTAGCCCCTGAAGCATGTCCGCAAGTGGGCCCTAAGTGTGACGTGCTATATGTGACTCTGCTATATGTAAACAGACCTTAGATAATCAGCAATGCTTGTTAATGATAAATAAAGAAGACATATGATAATTATTATACTTGTTATATGTATCACAAAGTGTAGTAAATGAAAACTGTCTAAAGAATCATAAGATATACCTCCTCTATTAATGACCATCCTTCGGTGTATTTTGGATCCACAAAAATACTTACAGCTTTCAAAATTATCTTCATAAGAAAAAAGGAATTAAAATTCAAAACTGTTTTCTTTGAACACATCATATATACTCAGGGGCCGGTTGTTCAAAAGCTGGTTAGCTTAATCCTAGGTTAACGAAAATTTCAAACAATCTTCCCAACCGAGCCTGTTTAGAAACATGAAGATAATTATTTTTCTGTGTTGGTGTAATGTACTCAGGTGAATATGATGCTTGTGATGTTACTCTGAGTGTATATGCACTCAGAGTAACATCACAAGCATCTTATTCACCTGAGTACATTACACCAACACAGCAAATATCATGATTATTAGATTACACTGATATCGAAGGAACTAGAGTCAGTTCCGAAATATTACATACTCGAACCGACCTGACCGCGTAGCTCAGTTGGCAGAGCATTGGGCTAGTATTCCAAAGGTCGTAGGTTCGATTCCCACCGTGGCCAGGCATATTTTTCAAGCCTGCCCGGTGTGGATATATACTCAGAGTAACATCACAAACAACATGAAGATAGTTTTCCACAATTCATGTGTGGATCAATAGAAGTTTTATTTTCCAAAGTTTTGAAATAAACAGAAGTGCAATTGTACCCAAACCAAAACAGTAGGTTACATTTTAACCCAGGGTTAGCTCTAATCCAGTTTTGAACAACCGGGAACGCTGACTTACTCAGACTGTTTATTAGGCTAAGTTATTTACGATCTGCAAACATGCGTGTTTTGGCGACGAACACCTGAGTAGTTAGAAAACCGGATACGAAACTTAACACCAAAAGCAACTTACGTCCAAAAATTTCTTATCCTGAGAGGACGCCAACTTATCTTCAACCTGGTTGCTCTCAAAGTCCAGCAAGGCGAGAATAACTTCGTATACTAGAGCGACGTCCTTTTGATAAAATTCTTTCCATGAAAACATGTTCCACACTTTATGAGAAATGATGATTGCTGTCTGCGTCGTTAAGTTTCCATAAAGTTTTAACTGGAACGATAACAATATATTGTAGGTAAGTCGTCGTGAAGCCTTATTATTAATGTTATTGGTGGTATAATGTATAGTGTATTTGCCTTCTCTAACAGGGGTTTGGTTCCTGTAGTATGTGCGGTTGTGTGATTATAATTTCACCTCAGTGTGAAATTAGAGTGATTCTGCTCTGCTCTGCTCTGAGGAAAAACTTACCAACTTGACGATGTCAACAAAACCTCTCGATGTACAATTTGAGAGATCTGGTTCTTGCCATCCTTTACCGAAAGCACACAACCTTCTTGCGGACCCCTCGGCACCATAAGGACAATTATGTACCGCAACAACACCGAAATTCTCTCGCGGCCAATCTATTCTTTCTGCTTTTGCTCTCGGACATGACGTGTTGATGACTATGAAAATATCAAATAAATGTGAGAGGTACCAGGATTACGTATCATATGGTGTGTTGTTCTCTGGTGTGTTGGTGTATGGTTCGGTATGGTATAGTATGGTATGGTATGGTAGGTTGGTGTATGGTTCGGTATGGTATAGTATGGTATGGTATGGTATTGTATGGTTTGGTATGGTATGATATGGTATGGTATGGTATGCCTTGAAAACGGAATTCTGGCGTTTGAAAACCAAGTTCTGCCATTTGAAAAGAGAGATCTGGCATTTGAAAACGGAGTTCTGGCATTTGAAAAGGGAGTTCTGCCATTTGAAAAGAGAGTTCTGGCATTTGAAAAGGGAGTTCTGGCATTTGAAAAGGGAGTTCTGGCATTTGAAAAGGGAGTTCTGGCATTTGAAAAGGGAGTTCTGGCATTTGAAAAGGGAGTTCTGGCATTTGAAAAGGGAGTTCTGGCATTTGAAAAGGGAGTTCTGGCATTTGAAAAGGGAGTTCTGGCATTTGAAAAGGGAGTTTTGGCATCTGAAAACGGAGTTTTGGCATTTGAAAAGGGAGGTCTGGCGTTTGAAAAGGGAGTTCTGGCATTTGAAAAGGGAGTTTTGGCATTTGAAAAGGGAGTTCTGGCATTTGAAAAGGGAGTTCTGGCATTTGAAAAGGGAGTTCTGGCATTTGAAAAGGGAGTTCTGGCATTTGAAAAGGGAGTTCTGGCATTTGAAAAGGGAGTTCTGGCATTTGAAAAGGGAGTTCTGGCATTTGAAAAGGGAGTTCTGGCATTTGAAAAGGGAGTTCTGGCATTTGAAAAGGGAGTTCTGGCATTTGGAAAGGGAGTTCTGGCATTTGAAAAGGGAGTTCTTGTATTTGAAAAGGGAGTTCTTGTATTTGAAAAGGGAGTTCTGCCATTTGAAAAGGGAGTTCTGCCATTTGAAAAGGGAGTTCTGCCATTTGAAAAAGGAGTTCTGGCATTTGAAAACGGAATTCTGGCATTTAAAAACCAAGTTCTGGCATTTGAAAAGGGAGTTCTGGCATTTGAAAAAGGAGTTCTGGCATTTGAAAAGGGAGTTCTGGCATTTGAAAAGAGACTTTTGGCATTTGTAAAAGGAGTTCTTGCGTTTCACTATGGTATGGTATGGTATGGTAGTGTATTGAATAGTAAGTACATGGTATCGTACTGTATAGTACATGGAATGATATGTGATATGGTACGATATAGTATGTTGTGGTATGATATGTGGTATGGTACGATATGGTATGTTGTGGTATGATGTGGTATGGAACTGTACGGTATGGTATGGTCACTATGGTGTTTCAAAGTATAAAATAATACAGTTTCTTTAGCAAATCTCAGAGAAATCAAAATAACCACATCAAAATCCTTACTTTTACATCCTTTTCGATTCTGTGTGATCTCTCCTTGTTTGGCTTGGCACATGTCACAAACACGACCAATGACACCAGGTAAACATGGACACTGTCCTCCTATTGGCTGACACATCTGATTCACACTCCCCAGGGAGTCACACTGACACTCTTCACACACCTCGTCCAACTCTCCTCGGCTCAGGATCGCGCGGAAATAACGTTCCTAAGAAAAAATAATTTGTTTACTAATAATAACAATTGTTGCCTTATTCACCCGAGTCAGAGGCTCATGGTTTAATAGGGATGGGCAGCTAAATATCCTGGTAGTGGGTGGAGGTGTACTTTATAACCACGGTAAAAATCAACTAGAAACAGTTGCTCCCTCGATTATGTAGTCCCAAAATGTAAAACCTCTCAGTTTCAAAAAAGTTACTTCGTACGAACTGTTAAACTGTGGAACAGTCTACCTACGTCAACCCGTTGCCTTTCATCGGTCGCTTGTTTCAGATCTGCTCTTTACCATCATTACAAGTCTGCGCTGGATTCTACATTTGACTGTGATAATATCTCAACCTGGAAATCTGTCTGTCCAAAATGTCTCTTTGTACGTGATCTGACCTCCTCGTCTTACAGACAATGTTGTTAACTGTCTCTTTTACACTTAAATGTTTTTGCACAATGTTTTTTGTATTGTTTACTGTGTTTTGTTGATGTGAATCATACTATGTTCTGTTATCGTCGTTAGTCTATATAACTAACAATTGTTTTTGGCAGTTTACCTTGTTGGGTATGTACCTGTTGTAAACTTGCCTCATTGTACATGTAATATATTTTGTACAATGAAAGCTATATTGAACATTCTCTGACTTAATATTTATTTCTACGAGCTTTCGGCTATCAGTCTATAGCCTTCGACGGGTGTATACAAATATGTATACAAGGCTATAGACTGATAGCCGAAAGCTCGTAGAAATAAATATTAAGTCAGAGAACGTTCAATAAATAATGTTTCAACCTGGCTACGCATCCTCTATTTTTTCAATGAAAGCTTAATAAAATAAAATAAATTAATAATGTAGCTCAGGGGCGGCCGGTTATTCTAAGCTGGGTTAGTTTAACCCTAGGTTAATCTAAAATTCAAAGCAAACTTCCTGACAGCTTGTCTATAAATTTGGAAATATTTCTTCAGAGATCTTGTCTGCATCGATAGGAGTTTACTTCTCTGAAGTTTCACGGTGCAGAAATACACAACTAAAGCAGCAGGTTACATTTTAACCCAGGGTTATCGCTAACCCACCTTTGAACAAGCGGCCCCTATACTCCATGGTTTCTTTAACGTTACCCTAATGAAGTCCAAGCCTACCTTACAATAACATTCACCAGTTGTCTTATTACAAACAGGATTATATTCCAGTCTAAGGTCACAGTTACACGGTCCACATGTGCCACCGTCTGACGCACTAAAGAATTCATCACGACAAGGCAGCTGACTTCGTGTCTCACAAAACTGACCTGAAATTGAAAATGAGAAGTAAGAATTATAGAACACGTAGACATTTAACCAAATTTAAAGCAGTGGCGGAGTGGTTTTAATGTGCATTTCACCTCTTTGACCAGGGTTCAAAGAAGTGACAAGTACTTCCAGTTTGACTCTACCAAACCCCGCTAGTTCAATTGACCACTTGCGTAATAGACTAAATTTTTATCTAAACAAGTCTAGACAAAAATATAGCCTTGCGAAGTTTGCAAGGCTATATTATCCGCATTTTACAACATTTCGCAACGAAACTTTGGAATATTACTAATTTTGTGATGCTCTTTCAAGCTGTGATGAAATTTTTGTCTAGACTTGTTTAGATCAAAATTTAGTCTATTACGCAAGTGGTCAATTGCAAGGGCTAGCCTTCACTGTACCTCTGGACAGAATCTTTTAATAGAATTGATACAGATATCCAGTATAAATAAAATTAGTTTAATTAGGTTTCTTCCTGTAGTAACACTAGATCATCACTGGACCTCCAGGGAGAACAGTTTAGAACGGAGAGTAGTGTAGAAACCTGGTAGTTTTGGTAATATACCAAGGTTATCACAGTGAGCTCTATATATATCTGGAGTAAGAACTTCAGTCATTCGGTCAATGAGAAAAGTGAAGCCAAGTGAATCCAAGATAGCGGCCATTGACGTCCAATAGCTCTGAAGGTCGTAAACAGTTTCTATACCATTTTCCCCAAGCTAATTCCAGTTCTTTCTAATGGACCGTATCACTAATCAAGTTTTCAGTTCATAAAATCACAATATTATTCTTTAAATCGAAGTCAAAATACGAAATTTCAACACACTCCTTGCCGAGATGGCGAAATTGAAGGAGCTATATTGGACGTCAGTTCCAGTCCCTTTCTATTGTTTTTGTATGCGCGGTTAACACGAAACTGGCAGTTAACACTTTGAGCAACCAAGTTCCTACTCCAGATATATATGGAGCTCACTGGGTTATCATAAGCAAATACTGACCTAAATATTTATCTGGACAAATACATTTAAATCCGACATCATCGTTAGTCCGCTGACACGTAGCACCGTTCTGACATGGGTGCAAGCTACATACATCTCGACATTTCTCACCAACGTAACCATTCCGACAAACACAGGATGTTTTACGCCATTCTTGCTTACAATAACTCTCCCGAGGACACGTGTTAGCCTGACACGTTGTGTTTGAACTACAGCCACTTGTGACCATGTGTGCGCTCGCTGAGACGAAGTTTAACTGAGAACCAGCAATCATTACACCTAGATAATTAGATAGATATAGATTTTTTTTAATAATCTATTTCATGATTTTTTCTGTGTTGGTGTAATGTACTCAGGTGAATATGATGCTTGTGGCGTTACTCTGCTAGTATCCCAAAGGTCGTAGGTTCGATTCCCACCGTGGTCAGGCATATTTTTCAAGCTTGCCCGGTGTGGATATACACTCAGAGTAACATCACAAGCATCAATCTATTTCATTAGAATAATTTATTTCATTTCCACGACACAGGGTGTGGTTGTTCAAGTAGGGATGATATATAAATAAAGGTGTTGTTGTTGTTGTTGTTGTTGTTGGATGATATATAAATAAAGGTGTTGTTGTTGTTGTTGTTGTTGTTGTTGTTGTTGTTGTTGTTGTTGTTGTTGTTGTTGTTGTTGTTGTTGTTGTTGTTGTTGGGATGATATATAAATAAAGGTGTTGTTGTTGGATGATATATAAATAAAGGTGTTGTTGTTGTTGATATACCTTTTATACAACCTTTAAAACCTTTCCCTGATTTCGCCGTATCGCCTAGGGTCACCTGCGTCAAACTCTCACCAGCCACCATCTCCCCCGTGGACAATTTTATTTTGTGCACGTGATCAATGATCATGTTTGCTGACGTCATAGACCATGTGATATCCACGTGATGCCATTGTCCATCGTCCAGGATGATATTATTGCTCTTCAAGTGCAGTGTATTGTGAGTGTAGTGTAAGTTTGCATCTTTGAGCTGCAGGAGTGAAAATATATTTAGTCAATAATTATACAATGAATAGTTAGATCAGAAATTACATTGATCCCGCTCCTAATTTATCTTACCCTTCGTGGGAACAGCCTCTAGCTTATTCCACGTTGTAAAAGCATAAGGACGCGTTTACATGAACTATAACGTTACGGCTAACATTCTGTTAAAAATTCACTATATTTCTTGGTATTGTGTTTACACTATAACGGAGTGGTTTGCTGTAGTGTACCAACTACAGACCACTACTCTGGATCAAACTCAATACGTTACGGTAAACTTGCCGTTGCGTTATTGTGTAAACCCGGCCTAAAACTATCATTTTCAAATCATTTGAAAACCTACCTCCAACAAAGACGTACCATTACCAAAGACAAGTTGCATTAACGTCCCAGTACCATCGACTGTTCTAAACACAACTGACGTCATCCAGGGCAGCTTAACCACCGTGTTCTGTAGTTTGTTAACAAGGTAACTTTTCGAAGTAAAATCGCGGGATGTCGTTTCTGAAATGAAAACTTAACTCATGATCAAACGCAAAGGAAATCGTTCTCTTGATACTAGACAACCGATCGAGTGGACTTCATGCCAAGGTAATGAGAACTCGAAATAACGTGGGAAAGCTCGTTTTCCCACTAATTACAGTATTTCCCGTTCTCCCAAACTCCCGCGCGTGTTTCTATACCGTTTTCTATTTCTTAAATAATAATGTGGTGTTTCCACAGTTCTATCTTCACTTACTTGTTTCACATCGTTTCCCATCGTATTCCTCTTCACAAGAACAGGTAGCCCTATCCCAAGAACTCTTACACTTGCCATTCTTACTACACGAAGCCGTCGTACAGAAATCTCTCTTCCTGCTGCAGCCAATCCCGGTGTTCCGGTTAAATATGGGACTGCCCAGATCCAGTGGGGCATGGTTTAGTTTCACGTTGCGAATACAACCGTTGAAACTGTGTCCCTGGATGGGGAAGTTCGAGGGAGTGAATGATACACCGCCGAGAACCAATGGAGAGGTCAAGTCCATCGACCTGGAAATTATCAGAGAGAAAATTTCACATTCCATACATACTGGGAAAAGCTGGACAGGGGTGGAAAAATAGACGAGCACGCGAGCACTGCTCGCGGGAAATGTTAAACAGCTGCAGGAAATTCGTTTGAATGAAGATTTGCTATTGAAAATTTGAAGGAAACCTTAACACCTATGTCCCACTATGGGCGCAACAACATATAGTTGACAGACATTATTCCTTGAATTTAAAATCATAATGAGCTAGAACACTATATTTTTACGCACATGCAGATTTAGCATACTACTACTCCGTTGGTCTGCAGGGAATTTTTGTCTCTGGGTTGTGCTCCCAGGAAAAAAATTCTTTTTTCCTGCCCTGTGACTGGAATTAATTTAGACAGCTACAGATTGAGAAAGATACAACCATCTGAAAAAATATCGGCAAAACTTCGACGTTTCGAGCGAAAACGCTTTCCTATTAGGAACGAGATCAAGATTTATGTAAATGTATTTATTCAACTACCTTAATTTTCCATTCAGTTTTTTCGCCGCAGCACAAGAAAAACTACCAATTTGGTTTCCAAACTTTACAGCCACGGCAGATTTACAGTTCTTGCCCAGAACGAGAGCACCGGTCTAAAGAAATAAACATTGATGTTTATTAGTCAGCCGCTCAGTTGTGCTGGCCTCTAAAACCGAGATCAATAAGTCTCACCTGTTGTTGAAAGGAGATTTGAACCGTCTGCCATTCTCCATTCACAATACTTTCGTCTTTGCTAGGTCCAACACTGACCGTCTGAACGTCATCCCCAGCAGAAAAGACGTAATATAATTCGCCATCTCGAAGCTCCAGAGCCATTGAATCATTTTCGTGTCCAAAACGACCGATGTAGACAAGAACGCCGTTTGGTTCGATAGTCGCAAACTCCAGAGAAATATCGATGTGCCATCGTTGATTTAAACCTTAAATAAGAAAAGAAATATATGATACGGCTCAGAAAAAGTCGTGCTAAAGACGTAGGGTATACCCAAGGATCAACCATCAAACATTCAAATACCTGGAAATGCGGCAAATGAACCATTTTCAAAACTTCTTGTGGTAACACGACACAACTGTCCTTCATAGTTTTCATTCTGACATTGACATCGGAAGCCTTGTTTCGGATTGTCTTGACACACGCCACTGTTTTGACAAATATTGTCTAAAAAATAAAAACTTGGGTATGACTTAGTGTGGGTGACTCCACCCCACACAGTTCCCCCCCCCCGTGCTTCGAGGGTTTTACATCGGGCTAGTTTTCCTCCCTCGCCACAAAACTATCATTTCCACCTTAGCACCACCACGTGATCAGACATGGCACGCATGGTAGTATTAGTGAGTTTAAGATACCCCGGTTTCGGTGTACGGGTGGTGTCATCGTGTTTACTAGTTTTTACTGATGTCTGTAATTCGATCATACTTTTTCTGGGGTTTTTTGGAATAGACAATGATATAATGCGAAAAATGTGCACCTTAATTGCGAGTAAAAGTACAGACATCGACGAAAATATTGCTAACCAAAATCATGCTACCCGTACCCGTAAACCGAAACCGGGGTATCTTAAACTCACTATTAGTAAGCCTATGGTCAGGTTTGACCTGCATGGCTGCATCCCCTTGCATTTCAGCGGTCGCGGGTCAGCTGATAAGCGACAAAAGAGGATTACCATCATAATATTAACTTTGCTTTACTTTGCTTTGCTTTACTTTCAATTGCTTTACTTTAAGTCCTGGGAAAACGAGGATGAGCGCTGCCGTTGATGAAAGTCGCTCATGTCAGTGACCGCCAAGTTTCATCAACTCTCATCGATCAACTCATGCACTCTCATTAACTTTGAGCTCGTTCAAATTTTGATGAGAGTTTATGAGGTTGTTTGACTGATATTGTCTAGCCAACTCTCAACAACTCTCATGCAAACTCTCGCTTTCGAACTCTCAACAACTCTCATGCAAACTCTCGCTTTCGAACTCTTATCAACTCTCATGCAAACTCTCCCTTCTCAACTCTCATGCAAACTCTCCCTTCTCAACTCTCATGCAAACTCTCCATTCTCAATTCTCATGCAAACTCTCCCTTCTCAACTCTCATGCAAACTCTCCATTCTCAATTCTCATGCAAACTCTCCCTTCTCACCTCTCATGCAAACTCTCCATTCTCAATTTTCATGCAAACTCTCGCTTCTCAACTCTCATGCAAACTCTCCCTTCTCAACTCTCATGCAAACTCTTCCTTCTCAACTCTCATGCAAACTCTCCATTCTCAATTCTCATGCAAACTCTCGCTTCCAACTCTTATATCCATCGTTTGACAGGGAGCTTTACTAAAATGATTTATCTTCCACAATCACCCACCTGGAATTTTTGAACATCTAGACTTCCTCACATCAATCTCGCAATTTTTGCCAACGTAATTCTCTGCACATGCGCAATGATATCCTCCTTCGTAGTTGATACACTTGGCGTGGTTCAAACACGGGCTCGAGTAACAGGCGTCTAACCTCAGATTACATGAAGTACCGTAAAACCCCGCTGAACACACAGGTCTGAGGACTTCGCGGATCTTGACACCATAAAACACAGCAGAGGGGGTAACTAGCAATTGTCCTGGGCTGTTCACAAACGTTTTATTTATCATACAAGTGAGGTAGCTGTTCTCGCTTGTTTTACAAGCTTCTCGCACGAGCAAATAATGATTCGAGTCTTTTCCTTTTTTGATTTCCTTATCCGAAGGCAACACAACCATACGTGTTTCCACTTCAAGTTGATTCACGTTGAAAAACAACTTTTCCAAAACCAGTTTTCCTTCTACAAAACCATCTCCGTTCCGAACAGCTAGCCATACGGTGAGGTAGTTATCTGGGATGGAAACATAGCCAACTCCTTCAACAAACTTTGTATAAGTTCTTGTAGTATTTACCACATAAAATACTATAACATTGCTGTCTTTCACGCCTAAAATCGACCCCAACCTCAACTTGAATTTTCTCAAAACAGCAAAAAACTTCGAAGCTGTGGCGTTGTTAAGGTAGACGGGCACACTGGCTCGAAGCAAAGGTTCTGTGATGACATTCAGATTAATACTGCCTATTCTGGTTATTGTGTGAGCGCCGTCTGACACTTGAACTGTAAACGGTATCCTGTTTGTATTTGCAAGAGCCGATTCCTTTATGCTCAAAACACCAGTAGTTTTGTCGACTGTCACGGCATTTTTCGCTCGCTCGTTCTTCAAAGTTATTGTGTAGGTAAGCTTGGAACTTTTGTCGGGATCGTACGCTGGTATTCTGAAGTTGATGTCCGCTGGAAAACGGCCTTCTCCCATGTTGATCAAAATTTCAAAATTTTGTGCCAGTCTCGGTTTCATGTCATTGATGTCGACAACGTTAATTTGGACTTCAGCGGAAGCCAAATAGGACACATACATCGCTTGGACTGTCAGGAGGTAGCTCGTTTTGCTTTCGAAGTCTAACGATTTCACCAGTTCGATACTACCTGTGGTACCAAATATTGTAAACATATTGTCATAGTTACCACCAGTGATGTCGTATTGAATGCTAGCGTGTTTCACAATGTCTCGAGTCGTGGCTTTCACACGAATGAGTTCTTTTTTCAATGCAAAGTTTTCAGGAATTTTGATAATGTAGCGCGATTTTTCAAACTTTGGCGGACTGTCTAAAATGTCTTTTAAAGTTACCTAGACATAGCAAAATGAGTTTACAAAAATAAGATACTGTAAATTTAACCAACAGGGAATTAGAATGCTGATTTACGCAAAAATAAGATACTGTAAATTTAACCAACAGGGAATTAGAATGCTGATTTACGCAAAATATGATGGAGAAATTTAATACTGCGCTTGCGTTCTAAATTTCATTTTTGACGCGTTCAAAGTTATGCGTTCTAGTTGACAGCGTTACGAGTATTGCAGCGAATGTTTTGCAAGAACGCTATGAAATGCACTTGCAACGCGTCTGAGGAACGGAACTTCATGAAACGCGTTCAGAATGCGCCAGGAAACATTTGGAATACGTCAGAAACGCCTTTGGAGCGCAGTTTATTCGGGAATCTCTAGTTTTCTGCAGTTGTCTCATCATAATTTCATCTCAGCCGTGTGTGAGAAGAGTGATTCCACGTTGACTCTATCAAACACGACTTTCTCCAGGTACTTCAACAACACTGGATCAATAAGGGATGACTCTTACTGGGCTTCCAAGAAGAACAGTTTAAAACTGCTAGAGCTGTCCAGCATAAATAAAGTTAGCATAATTTAGGCTTCCTCCTGTAGCAACACTGGATCAATAAGAGATGATACTTACTGGACCTCTAGGAAGAACAGTTTAGAACTGATAGAGCTATCCAATATAAATAAAGTTAGTTTAGTTTAGGTTTCCTCCTGTAGTAACACTAGATCAATAAGAGATGATCCTTACTGGACCTCTAGGACGAACAGTTTAGAGCTGGTTTTCCTCCTGCAGTAACACTGGATCAATAAGAGATGATTCTTACTGAACCTCTAGGAAGAACAGTTTTGAGCTATCCAGTATAGATAAAGTTAGTTTAGTTCACTTTACTTCATCACAGCTTTTCATACCTTAACTTGAGTGGTAGAATGTTGAGTAGGGTTTCCATGGTCGGTAGCCACAACAGTTAGAAGATATTCTGGTGTCTTCTCTCTGTCCAATTCCTGGTTCACTGTGATGTCGCCAAGATCCTGGTTAATCTTGAATGCAGTATTGATGTTGCCTAATACGTATTGAAAGTCAAACAATATGTATAAACATATCATCCAGCAGCTGATGGGACTGAGGTGCATTTAGGGGGTTTCACTGAGCACTGTCGTGCAGTAGATGATGGTCAACGACAACTGGCACTTATCAGAAATGAGAAAATAACATTAATTCTTTTCACTATATGTCATAGTCTTGTATTTAGAAACTTATACATAAGAGAAAGATATTTAGTTCAATTTTCTTGCTCCTAAAAGCGTCAATATTCTGAAGTTGACAACCATATGCTACCATACCATGCTTACCGAAACCTTATCAATACCTTAACATGAAGAATTACTTTACCATTTCACCAAACATAACTTCCTTACCCTTCTTCTCAAGTGAGTATGATATTTGTTTGTTCAATCCTTCATCTTCATCAGTGGCTTCGAGCGGTATCACCAACTTCCCAACACGGACGTTCTCATCCAACTCGACCCTATACAACGACTTTTCAAACCGCGGTACATTATCATTAATATCTTTAACCCTAATATCCACACGAGTCCGTCCTGATTTTCTCTGTTTCCCATTATCTGTAGCGAGCACTTTCAACTTATACTTTGGTGTAAGTTCTCTATCCAACTTAACAAGGTTCGTTATCACACCAGTTGTTGAATTGATCTTAAATACTGTACTACCGCCAACGATTGAGTAGGTTATTTCAGCATTTTTACCAAAATCGTCATCAGTTGCTGTCACCTTTGTGACTGTTGTCCCGGCGGTATCATTCTCGTAAATTTGACCAATGTAACGAGATTTTGTAAACTGTGGGGCGTTATCATTTGAATCTTGTATATGGACAACCACTTGAACAGATGAGCTGTGCAGTCCATCTGATGCTTCCACTTTAAAGTAATAAACTTTCTTCTTCTTGTAATCGAGCTTACAAGATCGGAGTTTTGTTACTCCACCAAATGAATTGATTGCAAAACAATTATAAGGCTCATCTTTTATGGAATACTGAATTTGGCCAATCGTATCTTTGTCGTTAGCAACCACATTGAGAAATGGTCGTCGAGACCTGTATTTCTCGTCAATGGTGGCATTATACATTGTTTTCTCAAACGAGGGCGGACTATCATTAATATCATCTACGTCGATATAAACCGTTACAGAATTCTTTAAGGGAGGTTTCCCTTTATCTTGGGCTATAACTTCCAGCTGATATGTCGGCACAGTCTCACGGTCAAGTTTGCCAGTTGTTTTAAGTTTACCAGAAGATAAACCAATCCTAAATGGGACATTCTTATTTCTAAGAAAATACTCAATTTTGGCATTGTCATCCGAATCACGATCTGTCGCAAGAACAGTCCCAACAACAATGTCTGTACCTACATTTTCGGCAACACTGAATCGATATTTGTTCTTAACAAACTCTGGCGGAGAATCGTTAACATCTGTGACTTCAATCTGAACCCACACTTCTTTATATTCTGGCACTTCTCCAGAATCTTCAGCCGTTACTTGAAGTGTGTATAATGAATTTTGCTCAAAATCTAATGAGCCTTGCACACGGATGACACCAGAATTCATGACGATTTGAAAAGCTTGGTCCTCATTCCCAGAGGTTATACTATATCGAATTTTTTTGTTCAGACCAATGTCACAATCCGTCGCGTTAGTTCTGCCAACTACCGTTCCTCTAAGGCTATTTTCTGCAACAAAGAAATCATACATGCTTTGGTTAAACTCCGGAATACAGTCATTCTCATCAATGAGATCAATAAACACATCAGCAGTTGAACTTAGCGCTGGTTTCCCCTGGTCTTCTGCTTTGACAACCAAATGGTACGATGGAACTTTTTCACGGTCTAAATCATCATCAACGCGGATAATTCCAGATTTTTCACCAATAATAAAAACTCTGGTTTTTCCGCTATGATTGACAATGCTATATTTAATATCTTTATTCCGTCCTTCATCATAATCATAAGCACGAACAGCCAATACGGTAGAACCACTATCCTCTGATTCCGATATATTCTCTTGGTAAACTTTTTTATCAAAGACCGGCGCATGGTCGTTAACATCCGATACCTTGATTGTAAGTACCATACTTCCCTTCAATGGTGGGGTACCCTTATCTGTTGCCGTCACCTGGAATTGATGCTGTGCCATGGTCTCGCGATCAAGCAAAGCCTTGGTTCTGATTTTCCCTGTGCTTGGATCAATCTGGAAAAAATCTTGACTGCGAATATTACCCATAGGTTTCATACCATACACAAGTGTGCCTGCCAAGTAACTATCGGTATCCAATGCAGACGCAGTATACACAAGAGTTGAAATATTCACGTCTTCCCGAATAGCAACATTTTCTGAGGGGTTTGCAAATTTCGGTGCATTGTTCCTGGTATTACGTTTAACCCTGATAAAGTAACCTGTTTCTACTTGTCTGTTTTGGTATCTGTTAATGCCTACCTTATAAACATCACGTTTTAACCTATTCCTTAAATGTATACCCCCAGACTTTGTTCTTATATTGAACTTGTACAAATGATTAGAAATATCATTTTTATACCCCAGCCGATCATTTAGTCTACTTCTATTTGTGAAAACACCACTAGATTTGTTAAAAGGCGACAAGTCATGTTTCTCATAAGCGGAAATTCGTTCATGTCTAGTGTTATTGGAATTCAACTTAGTTTTTCTAACAACCAGACAAGCGTGTCTGTTATGTAATGTAACTATAATCGGCGCCCAAAAATGTACTCTGGGAAGCCCGACACTTGTAGATCGCACTGTAACTACAAATATTTTTTCACGAAAAATATCACATTTTATCTCACGGTGTAAAGTAACAATTCCAGTCACTTGATTGATAACCAAAAATTCTTGAAGAATTCCGGCGTTTCGTGAGAAAATGAACGTATAATTCGTCCTTTCTGCGTCTGTAAGCGATAGAAGTTGCGTACCAGTTCTTGTAGACGGACAAATACGAATCCTTTTGCCATTTACAGGTTTTTGAGTTAAAAGAACATTCGATAAAGTTAGCAATAGTAGCCACAAACAATGCGCCATGTTTTAGGCATATGAGATTAACAATCTGCTGTTAGTGTAAACAATCGTCCAGACCACCAAATCGACCACAAATCTTCTCAGATTGAAATAAAATCATCCCGCAATGACCAACATGAATTCAAGTTGTTGAAATAAGCCAACAGAAGCATTTAAACGTCATTTCCCTCCGCATTTTGGTCTTATTTTTGCGTTAGATAAACTTTTAACCTTTCAGAAATGAGCATTTTTGATAGTTGATAAATGATTATTGGTAATGCCGCACCGCGACCCCATTGGTTGTTTAACATCACGTGTCAGCGGGGGACAATACAAATAATTCATCTTTTTTGTTTTTTCACGCAGGAAAAATGCTATGAATAAATTAGTTAGAAAAGCACTTGTCTTTTGATTACAGCAGGGGTTAACATCTCATATTTTCTTGCGAAACTTTGCACGTTCGTTTGTATTCAACTCAATCCGAGTTCGGGAAAGATTGGAACCACAATTATCTGTAATAAATGGGTGGTTTGGATTTGTAAAACTCTGCTGGAAGCAATTTGTTCACCGCAAAGGACTTACCAATTGCCTTTATGTGAATTCAATGAGCGTTTAATAGACCATTGAAGTGAATACCGCTCTTTCATTTGAGATTTGAAATTTCAATGACAGTTGCCATAGTGGCATGTGTTGTCTGTGTTTCCGCCGGGCCGATAAAAGTAGCAAAGTCGTCGCTCGCTCCGCGGCAAAATAGAGTTCAACTCGCAGTCAAGAGAGAATAAGAGTTACATGAGAGTTGCAGGAGACTTGATATTACAAAACTTTCATCAATAATGAAAATATGAACCACAACTCAAGGCTGCGGATTCGGCTAACTCGTCTGCGTTGCCAATGCCGCTCTCATCAGCTGTCATTCTCATCTGAACTTCTTGAATATTGTTGAAAGCTGCCCCTGTAACCCCAAATCCAAGACAAACTCATTAAAAACACTGATATTATTTTGAAGAAAACTTTGTATTCCTTCAATTAACCATCATTCGCATTCAACACGGTTTTACGAAGTTAAAATTCAGAAACGCTCAAGTCAGAATTCCTTTGTCGTAACAATTTGAGCACGGTTTCTAAACCAGCGAGATGAAAACGGATCGCTTGCAGTATGGAACAACGACACCCATCCGTATTTCGCAGACACAATTTCTCGCGAAGAATTTAGCCGTCGTGGTTCAGGCCTCGCGACGCGAATTTTCAATTTTCAATGACATTTAACTTTACTATTTTTTACCAGCTCTGTTTTTCAAATATTCGGAACCACTTAAGCAGTTTTAGCTATTTGGTCTGCATATCTTGTAAAATTTTTATCCATTAACGGTTTTATATAGTTGATTTTAAAAACTGAAAATTCGCGTCGCGCTGTCGAATCGCGGACACCGGACGCGGCTCGACAACGCGACGCGATTTTTCGATTTTCACTGACCGATAACTTTGATCCTAGTTTAAACTTTCCAAATATTTAGAAGCGGTATAACATTTTGAGTGATTTGGTCCACATATCCTTCAAAATTTGCTCTCATTGGCTGTTTTATTAAATTTCAACAACTAAAAAATCGCGTCGCGTTGTTGAATCGCGTCCGGTGTGTCTGAATCTTTAGACGGAACAGCTGCTTGCAAGGAGTTTCATGTCAACATAGACACTTTTTATCAGTGTTTATCTGCATTCTGAAAGGTTTTTGCAGACTGAAAAAATTGTATACACTTTTAGACAGGAGCAGCCGCGAAGAATGCAACGTAGTCTGTAATGGTGATTCTAGCTATAAACAAAATGTTGATCTAGACAAGAAAAACGAAAGCCATTACCATAGCTGGAAAGAGCATCTTAGAATAAGTAAAATTACAAAGTTTGGTTGCGAATTGTTGTAAAATGAGGAAAATATAAACCTATGTCTGTGAAGTTCGCAAATTCTGTATATATTTTGTATACGCGCGTGAAAAATAACCATTTTTGAGCCGAAAGTGGTTGTTTTTACCGCGCGTAATATCATACAAATACTAGTATACAAAATTTGCGAATTTCACAGGGCTACGTATAGTTCTTCATTTTACAACATTTAGCAACCAATCTTTGCAGTTTTACTCATTCTAAGACGCTTTTTCTAGCTGTGGTGTTGGATTTCGTTCTTCTTGCCTTGATGAAAATTTAGTCTATAGGAGTATAGCTGGAATTCAGGGACCGTGGAACAGGGGGGCCGGGGGGCCATGGCCCCCCACTTTTTCGGTGGATATAATAAAAATTACCGGATAAAATCCAGCCTGCCTGTGCGGAATAGCTCCCATGCTATCCTTAAACAGGTTCCACGATCCCTGGAACCACCCATTGTCCATCACTTGGTCTTGGATGCTAACGAACTGTCACATAGCATTTTCCGACCGCATCAAACCTATGTTGACGTCAGAAGTTTTACGAATAGAGCCGTTTGAGCCTTTTATTAAACCATATTTTGAACTGTTTGGTTGCGTCTTCGCTAGTTGCTACCCACGTTTTATTTTGACATTTATAATGTGGCTTTGTGAGGACGTCAGGTTCGTAATATTTCAGCAATAATGACATTTCATTGCGAGGACATTTTGTCTTCACGCCCATAAACGTACAGTGTTTTAACGGGAATATATCCGTCTTGAGATGATTCTTTTCGTACTCGTGATCACGTAATCTCCGTCCGTGCTCGCGAAATACAAAAACGTCCACGTAAACTCTGCGAGATATTAAACGCGCCCCGGGCGTATTGAACGAGCAGGGATCTCGCGCATGCTGTACTATACGTCCCCAACAATCAACCAGCGTCCTACTCGATACATTATTGTTGGAAAAGTCCTCTTGTACTGCCAGGTATATTTGACTGGACCGGTAGTCGAACGGTTTTCCTGAACGAATAACGCGCACTTTTTGATAATTTTCCATAGTGACGCACACATCAATATCCCGGTCGTAAGGTATTAAATCCCCGTCTCTTAGCGAACCAATCAGAGAGCCACCGCATAGAAAACTTGAAAAATTATAATAGTTATCCAAAGCCATCCAGTAGTTAAACAAATAGTTGAGCGTTTGCTTGTGAGGGTTGAACGGACAGTCCGAACCATATATATTTTCCATAATCTTGTCCGAAGGAACCATTTTTCCATGAGTATGTGTTTTACTTTCCGATGTAGTTTCGTATTTATCACCACTGTAGTTAAAAAACCTTGTCTTTCTCCCGACTATTTTATTACCAGTCATGCTGTTTGCCATCCATTCTTGTCCATTGTGCATATCCCACGGTTTAAGAAGAACATGATTAAATAAATACGGCCATTTGGCAAGTATGTTTAAGACGAGCAAGATTGCTGACGCAAAAATCACTTTAAAGATACATTTAAAATTTCTTAAAGCCATAGATACAAGTGCATGAGTCTTTATACTAATGTTCGTTTGTGCGTGTATATGTGTTTATTTTTATTTTGCACGAGGCGATGCTTTTAGTGGTCGGCAGGTTGCATTGACTTTCAGTCAATCTGATAAAAATCCACCAGTTAAAACAAACACACCACCAACCTCGTATCCAAGCTATTTTCTCTTATGCTCTGAGTCTGATAAACTAATGGATTGCCTAGCGCAAAGCCGCGGATAGATTCCCTACTCTTGACACTTTGTTTAATTATTATCTTGTGAGTATTGTGTTGTTGTAATTTTTTAATGTAATTTATATCTTTATATATTATTAGCGTAAGCCCCCTAGATGAGCATCTTGCTCTTGGGGCAAACGCGCGAATCTTTTTTCGCATTAAATATGTTTAAAACAAAAGGCACCAGTTTAAAAAAATTCTTATCTCTGACACGTTTTACTGTGAACACATGTCCTCCGGTACAACCAGAAGAAAGGTATGGAGAAACCAGCGGCTAAACATGCTAAACATGGCTGGAGAAACCAGCCGCTATATAGTATATGTTAAATGAAAAATGACCTAAATTAACGCGAAACAGCTCTGGTCCGTCTTTCCGCTACACAATGACGACAACTTGTCAGTATTTCATCCAACTTTTATTTGACGTTTAATAATATATCACTTACAAAAAATATTTATTGATAATAAAGAAAATTAAAAGATTCGATTCTCAAGTTTCTTTTCACTGTCATCGAGTACATATTGTTTATATTACTTTTATAAAATTTCACACATTGTTGAACACACTAATCCATTCCTGGAGTTACATGGGGGGGGGGGATTCTTACACTTTTCTGCAAAAATAGGTGGGTTTCACTGCAATTGAAACTTGAAAGATATGTTTTAACTCATTATGATGCGAATTTGTTTGCGCGAATAGTAAAAAAGTAGGAACTGATCCAATTTTTTTTTTCGTGGCAAATTTTTTCGATTGCCAAGATTTGTTTTTCGCTTTGCATGGCGCGAAAAAAATTGCCTAGTGGAGAACGGGTTTAATGCACCCTACTTTGCTATTTCACTTGGTCTAATGCCAGGCGATTATCATTTTACTCACTTGTTTTTCCCCACCCACCCCCATCAGTTTTCTAATGGTCTGTGCCTAAAATCCAACAATAACATCTCACAGTCACAATTTAATTATTCACGTCTTGCAACATCACACATTACACCGTCCCGAGGTGTTATAGTAAGCCTTGCTTCCCTCCTGTCAGTCTGACCAGGCAATAACTTGAACTGAAACTTTCGCAGCAACTTTGCCAGGGTAACTTTCGATTCAAATTTTGCAAAAGTCTGTCCGACACAATTACGAGGGCCAATGGAAAATGGAAAATGTGTCATGCGAAAGTCCGGTATGTTCTCAACATTAGCATTTAGCAAATCGCTCTGGGTCAAACACTTTAGGATTCTTCCAAATTTCTGGGTTCATCCCAAAGAATAGCTGAACACTGTTGAGGCCAATTCCTTTGGGGATATAATAACCTCCAACGGTAAGACCTTTCGCCATTGAACTCCTTAGCGATTCTCAATTCGGTTTTCGAAAATCTCATTCTACAGCAACTGCATTACTAGACTGTACCAATGATTGGTATATGAATCTAGACAGAAAAAAGTTTAACCTAGTAGTTTTAATTGATCTAATAAATGCATTTGATACTGTTGATCATCAAATTCTATTCAGGAAGTTACAACTTTATGGAATAAAAGGAGAAGCTCTAACTTTGCTCAAATCTTATCTCACAAACAGAAACCATAAGTGCCAAATTAAAAATTCCTTTTCTACAGAGCGATTGATTAAATGTGGCGTACCACAAGGCTCTATCTTAGGACCACTATTATTTTTGTTATATATATAAATGATTTACCTCGATCAGTGCCTAAACAAAACAAAACCTCGATTGTTTGCTGACGACACAAATCTGACAGCTTCGGGAGATTCTATAACTGACCTTGAAACTGCAGAAAATTCTGATTTGGAAAACCTCAGAAAATGGTTAATTGCCAATAAACTTAGCCTATATGTAGCTAAGACAGAATTTATGTTAATTGGTTCAAAAGCAATGATTAAAAAAATTCTGATTCACGTCTGAATGTTTTCATTGAAAATAAGCAAATTAAACAAGTTAGCGAATGCAAAACTCTTGGAGTAATAGTTGACCAGCATTTGTCTTGGAAAAGTAATTCCGAAAATATTTGCAAAAAAATAACTGCAGGAATCTCTGCTATTCATCGAGTCAAACCTTTCGTTGACAAATATACACTCATTTCGATATATAATGCTATTGTTCGCCCATACTTTGATTACTGTTGTGAAGTATGGGATGCACGTGTTTGGTGAATCACAATCAAAACGACTCCAAAAACTTCAAAATAGAGCTGCTAGAATTATCTTGAACATGAGTAATGACGTAAATCATTCCATTGCTCTACGTGCATTGGGCTGGGAGCCACTCAAAACTGAAAGGAAGAAAGCTAAGGCAAAAATGATGTACAAAGTATTATATAAAATGGGTCTTAAATCACTCACTAATCTTTTTTCATACAAATGCGAGAAAACAAACTACAACCTTCGTGACATTTCAAGCGGTCTTAGTTTACCAAAACCGCGTACTAACAACATGAAAAATAGTTTCATGTATGACGGAGCACATCTTTGGAATTCTATTCCAAAGGAAATTAGGGAAAGTAAAACTCTTTCATCCTTTAGAAATAAAATCGCTGCTCACAAAATTGACATAGAGTAATAGATAAATTGATGTAGCTGTAAATATTCTAATAACCTTCTTATCATGCATGTAAACAATAATTTAATATTCTACCTTTTTAAACTTAAGTATTTTAATATCTCCATGTAATATTTTTCTATTTTTGCACACGCTCCCACCCCCGTGGAAATCAGGGGTCAGCATGTATAAATAAAGTTTCTATATATATATATATCTATCTGGCCATCATTTGGATGCAAACGAACTGTCACATAGCATTTTCCAACCGCATCAAACCTATGTTGACGTCAGGAGTTTTACGAATAGTGCCGTTTGAGCCTTTTGCGAAACCATATTTTGAACTGTTTGTTTGCGTCTTGGCTGGTTGCTACCCACGTTTTATTTTGACATTTATAATGTGGCTTTGTGAGGACGTCAGGTTCGTAATATTTCAGCAATAATGACATTTCATTGCGAGGACATTTTGTCTCCACGCCCATAAACGTGCAGTGTTTTAACGGGAATATATCTGTCTTGAGATGATTCTTTCCGTACTCGTGATCACGTAATCTCCGTCCATGCTCGCGAAATACAAAAACGTCCACGTAAACTCTGCGAGATATTAAACGCGCCCCAGGCGTATCGAACGAGCAGGGATCCCGCGCACGCTGTGCTATACGTCCCCGACAATCAACCAGAGTCCTACTCGATACATTATTGTTGGAAAAGTCCTCTTGTACTGCCAGATATATTTGACTGGACCGGTAGTCAAACGGTTTTGCTGAATGAATGGCGCGCACTTTTTGATAATTTTCCATAGTGACGCACACATCAATATCCCGGTCGTAAGGTATTAAATCCCCGTCTCTTAGCAAGCCAATCAGAGATCCACCGCATAGAAAACTTGAAAAATTATAATAATTATCTAAAGCCATCCAGTTGTTAAACAAATAGTTAAGCGTTTGCTTGTAAGGGTTGAACGGACAGTCCGAACCATATATATTTTCCATAATCTTGTCCGAAGGAACCATTTTTCCATGAGTATGTGTTTTACTTTCCGATGTAGTTTCGTATTTATCACCACTGTAGTTAAAAAACCTTGTCTTTCTCCCGACTATTTTATTACCAGTCGTGCTGTTTGCCATCGTCATCGATTCTTGTCCATTGTGCATTTCCCACGGTTTAAGAAGAACGGGATTAAATAAATACGGCCAGTTGGCAAGTATGTTTAAGATAAGCAAGATTTCTGTCGCAAAAATCACTTTAAAGATACATTTAAAATTTCTTAAAGCCATAGTTACAATTGCATGAGGCTTATTTTTATTTTGACACGTGGCGATGCTTTTAGTGATCAGCAGGTTGTATTCAATTTCAGATAAAAAAGGCACCAGTTAATTAAAACGACCTCGTATTCTCTTATGCTCTGGTGCCACGGCTCCATAAAGCCCCATATGGAGTCTGATAAAATGGATTGCCTAGCGCAAAGATAGACTCCCGAGTCCCTACTCCGTCTTGTCAAAAAGCACCAGTTTAAGAAAATTCTTATCTCTGACACATTTTTGTCATTTTACTCTGAACACATGTCCTCCGGACCGGGTCCTACTAAATACTGCCCGGAGCGCCCGGGGACGCCCGGGGACGCCCTGAAGCGCCCAGGAGCACGTGAGAACGCCCGGGGATATACAAGATAATATAAATCAGTGCACGATCCTTTTTTAGTCTCTATGAGGCAATAATATATTTTCAACCAGCCTAGCAACAAGCGGTAAAAGCGCGGTCGCCCACGCAGGAAGTTGTGTGAAACATGAGATTATATTTATTATAAATGTAAATATTTGCTGTTATTAAATTAAACAAAGTTAAATAAAAAATTAAGACTAGTTTTGTTTTAATATATTAAACATATATCAACTGCTTAATAATATATCAACTGCTGAGAACAAGTCATTAAGATTAGACCAAATAAAAAACATTACCGTAATTAAATTAGAGTCATATAAACTCATAAAAGCATTCCGCGTAAACAAAAATGCAGTTTTCAGCCTAAATATTAGTAAAATATAGCGTTATCAATGCTTTTTTTATCTACTCTAGAGTATAGTTTGGGAATTTTAGGATATATATTCATCTTCTCTTTTTAGATTTAGTTTATGAGCTTTTTTGTTTTTGACTTTTATGTATAGCTCATAGATCTTGGTAATCTTATTGACAAAAATTTTTCGAAAGCCGCCAAACGACAATTGACTTGTTCTCAGCAGTTGATATATTAAAACAAAACTTTATTTAACTAGTTACTTTAATTTAATAACAGCAAATATTTACATTTATAATAAATTTAAATATAATCTCATGTTTCGCACAACGTCCTGCGTGGGCGACCGCGCTTTTAGCTATAATTATAGCCTGCCTAAAAATCACTTTCAATGCTATTTTTCATTCATTAATGCCTCGTAGAGACTCAAAAAGGATCGTGCACTGATTTATACTATCTTATATATCCCCGGGCGTTCTCACGTGCTCCCGGGCGCTTCAGGGCGTCTCCGGGCAGTATTTAGTAGGACCGCTCCGGACCTCCGGTACAACTTAATGTAAAACCCAGCCGCCATATAGTATATATTAAATGAAAAATGACCTAAATTAACGCGAAACAGCTCTGGCCCATCTTTCCACTACTGACAATGACGACAACTTGTCAGTATTTCATCCAACATTTATTTGACATTTAATAATATATCACTTATAAAAAATATTTATTAATAATAAAGAAAATTAAAGTTTCGATTCTCAAGTTTCTGTTCACTGTCATCGAGTACATATTGTTTATATTACTTTTATAAAATTTCATACATTGTTGAACTGACACTAATCCATTCCTGGAGTTACATGGGGGGGGGATTCTCACGCTTTTCTGTAAAAATAGGTGGGTTTCACTGCAGGTGCAGTTAACAGAGTGAGAAAATGTTCATTCCGTTATAACATGCTGTAGTCTTAAAATTGAAAGATATGTTGTAACTCATTATGAGGCAAATTTGCTCGCGCAAATAGTGAAAAAGTAGGAACTGTCCAACTTTTTCGCGGCAATTTTTTTCGCTGACCAATCACATTGCCAAGATTTGTTTTTCGCTTTGCATTGTGCGAAAAAAATTGCCTAGTGGAGAACGGGCTTAATGCATCCTACTTTGCTATTTCACTTGGTCTAATGCCAGACAATTTTTATTTACTTGTTTTTCCCCACCCACCCCCATCAGTTTTCTAATGGTCTGTGCCTAAAATCCAACAATAACATCTCACAGTCACAATTTAATCATTCACGTCTTGCGACATCACACATTACACCATCCCGAGGTGTTACAGTAAGCCTTGCTTCCCTCCTGTCAGTCTGACCAGGCAATAACTTGAACTGAAACTTTTGCAACAACTTTGCCAGGATAACTTTCGATTCAAATTTTGCAAAAGCCTGTCCGATACAAGTGCGAGGGCCAATGGAAAAGGGAAAATGTGTCATGCGAAAGTCTGGTATGTTCTCAACATTAGCAAATCGCTCTGGGTCAAACACTTTAGGATTCTTCCAAATTTCTGGGTTCATCCCAAAGAATTGCTGAAGACTGTTGAGACCAATTCCTTTGGGGATATAATAACCTCCAACGGTAAGACCTTTTGCCACAAACATTGATGGCCCTGACACAACAGGATACATCCTTAAACCTTCCTCTAAAACTTGACCGAGGTACTTTAGTTTTGCCAAATCATCAAACTCGACATAATCACGCTCACCAAGCACGTTGTTAACCTCGTTAAGAAGCTTCGCCTCAACATGTGGATTGCTAATGATTTGATATAAGGCAAATGATAATGAATTTGCAGTGGTTTCTTGACCAGCGATGAAAATGGTTAAGAATTCGTCACTTATTTCATCAATTGACAAGCTGCTGTCTTTAATCAAAAGACTCAATAAGTCATCAGGAACAGTTTTATCATCAGCAATGTCCTTCATCCGACTAAGGATGCAATCACGAGCAAATTTTCGTAGAAACCATGTAGCATTGATTTGCTCTTTTTTGGTGGCATTCTGAAACACTTTAAACTGGAATACTGTTAGGAGGGTTGTGCTCACTGGAATCTCAATATTGTCCTGCACCCCCCTGAGGTAGTGTCGTATTGCGTTGGGAAATGGGGAATCGGGATGCTCGATAGCATGGGTATTTATATTAAACGATACTTGACTGATAGCTTCCAAAGTGACTTTCCCAAACTCTAAAACCATACTGGTCGCCTTACCGCTGTCAACAACTGTATCCATGCGAGCCAAAAATCTACCGCAAACATTGTTAAAATTACTCATGAAATCTCGTAGACATTTTCGATGAAATGCAGGGTTCATAACTTGCCGTCGCTTGTGCCATGATACTTTGTCCGTATTGGTCACAATTCCATAGCCAGCCCCCCTCTCACCATAAACAAAACCAAGTTTATGCCAGACAAAACCATCCTTACACAGGCTCTTGTGATTATTTATAAAAACGTGTCTCAAATAGCTCGAATCCCCTAGAAAAACTATAGCTCTATGTACAAAGTACAGGATAAAAATTGGACCGTATTCAAACCGTTTTTCCAACAGATATTCGCCCGTGGTTCGTCCAGTCGCAGCTTTGTATTTCCAGACATCAGGGAGGTGCCCCATGATGAAACTCGAGCGAGGTGGGCCAGGAATATGTTCAGTGGTTTTATGCAAGTGATGTATATATGCCATAAAACATAGAAAACAGCCAAAACAACTGATCAAAATTGTGGCAAGAACGTAGGAAATTAATAATAACACAGTGACAGCCATTTCGAAACATGGATCGAAACATGGACAAGTCAACTGATCAACAATAATAAAACTCGTGATTTCACATTATGTGCCATTACGTCATCGTTCACCCCACTGTTCTTAGTATTTAATTGGTATAACTGGAGCGTGAAGGTAATCGTACTGATCTTTATTGTTAAACTGGACTTAGCTCAAATTGTGAGGTGGGATATGTAACTACCTAAAAAATACAAAGCGAAATTCGACGTTTCGATCGAATAACTACCTTGTCCCAATGGAAGGACCTTCACTCGAAACGTCGAGTACCCCTACCAACAATCTCGTACCCAGAGCAATGCCTGTGTGCAGGCGAGGAAGGCATTGGCTCTGGGGAAATAGACAACTGGAACCCCTAAATTTAGGGGTTCCGGTTGTTGTCGGCATGCACTAATGATAAACGTTAAACAAATCACAGCACAGGAAAAATTCCATTCCCCCAGAGGCAATGCCTCCCTCGCCCAGGCATTGCTCTGGGTATGGCATTGCCCTACCAATGAAAGTTTGATAAAAATTGGTACACATGCAAACACACACACAATCAAATGCACTTTTACTCCAAAAATATAAATGATTTATTCTCACTTTATTTATATTGTCTCGATCCTCCTATTATTATTATACATTGTACACTAATGAGTTGGAGCCTGGGGACACAGAATAAAGACATACAGAAGTGTATCTTCTTATTAAAAGAGCGTAAGGGATTTTTTCAGTCCGCCATGTTCTTAGCAAGTGCCCTAAAGAGAGGCAGTCACCCCCCTGAAAACATATTGAAAATTTAATATTCCAGGGGGGTGAATGCCTCTCTTTAGGGCACTTGCTAAGAACATGGCCGCCAGCTATTTCGGTAAAAAAGGCCTTAATTACGGTTTTGTAATGGAAGTTACACTTCTGTATGTCTTTATTCTGTGCTGGGGACGAGGCTGGCTCTGGTCCGTCTTTTATGGTGTTTCCACTAGACGATGATGATAACTTGTCAGTAGTTTCATCCAACTTTTATTTGACATTTAGTAATATTCACAAAAATAGTTATTAGTTATTAATAATAAAGAAAATTAAAGTTTCGATTCTCAAGTTTCTTTTCACTGTCATTGAGTATGGTACATATTGTTTATATTGTTGAACACACTAATCGATTCCTAGAGTTACATGGGGGGAGGGAGGATTCTCATACTTTTCTGTAAAAATAGGTGGGTTTCACTGCAGGTGAACCTGCAGTTAACAGAGTGAGAAAATAATGTTCATTCTTAGAACATGCTGTAGTCTGAAAATTGAAAGATATGTTTTAACTCATTATGATGCGAATTTGTTCGCGCAAATAGTAAAAAAGTAGGAACTGTCCAACTTTTTCACTGCAATTTTTTTCGCTGACCAATCACATTGCCAAGATTTGATTTTCGCTTTGCATCGCGCAAAAAAAATTGCCTAGTGGAGAACGGGCTTAATGCATCCTACTTTGCTATTTCACTTGGTCTAATGCCAGACGATTTTACTCACTTGTCCCCCCCCCCCATCAGTTTTCTAATGGTCTAGTGTGCCTAAAATCCAACAATAACATCCCATAGTCACAATTTAATCATTCACGTCTTGCGACATCACACATTACACCGTCCCGAGGTGTTATAGTAAGCCTTGCTTCTCTCCTGTCAGTCTGACCAGGCAATAACTTGAACTGAAACTTTCGCAGCAACTTTGCCAGGATAATTTTCGACTCAAATTTTGCAAAAGTCTGTCCGATACAATTGTGAGGGCCAATGGAAAATGGAAAATGTGTCATGCGAAAGTCTGGTATGTTCTCAACATTAGTAAACCGCTCTGGGTCAAACATTTTAGGATTCTTCCAAATTTCTGGGTTCATCCCAAAGAATAGCTGACGACTGTTGAGGCCAATTCCTTTGGGGATATAATAACCTCCAACGGTAAGACCTTTCGCCACCAATCTTGACGGAGCTGGCACAACAGGATACATCCTTAAACCTTCCTCTAAAACTTGACCGAGGTACTTCAGTTTTGCCAAATCATCAAACTCGACATAGTCACGCTCACCAAGCACGTCGTTAACCTCGTTAAGAAGCTTTGCCTCAATATGTGGATTGCTAATGATTTGATATAAGGCAAACGATAATGAACTTGCCGTGGTTTCTTGACCGGTGATGAAAATAGTTACGAATTCATCACTTATATCGTCAATTGACAAGCTGCCATCTTTAATCAAAAAACTCAATAAGTCATCTGGAACAGTTTTATCATCAGCAATGTCCTTCATCCGATTAACAATGCAATTGTGAGCAAATTTTCGTAGAAACCGTGTAGCATTGATTTGCTCTTTTTTGGTGGCATTCTGAAACACTTTAAACTGGAATACTGTTAGGAGGGTTGTGCTCACTGGAATCTCAATATTGTCCTGCACCCCCCTGAAGTAGTGTTGTATTGCGTCTGGAAATGGGGAATCGGGATGCTCGATAGCATCGGTATTTACATTAAACGATACTTGACTGATAGCTTCCAAAGTTACTTTCCCAAACTCTAAAACCATACTGGTCGGCTTACCGCTATCAACAACTGTATCCATACGAGCCAAAAATCTATCGCAAACATTGTTAAAATTACTCATGAAATCTCGTAGGCATTTTCGATGAAATGCAGGGTTCATGACTTGCCGTCGCTTGCGCCATGATGCTTTGTCCGTATTCATCACAAGTCCATAACCAGCTCCCCTCTCACCATAAACAAAACCAACTTTATGCCAGAAAAAGTCATCCTTACCCAGGCTCTTGTGATTATTTATAAAAACGTGTCTGATATAACTCGAATCCCCTAGAAAAACTATAGCTCTTTGTACGAAGTACAGGATAAAAATTGGACCGTGTTCAAACCGTTTTTCCAACAGATATTCACCCATGGTTCGTCCAGTCGCAGCTTTGTATTTCCAGACATCAGGGAGGTGTCCCAAGATGAAACTCGAGCGAGGTGGGCCAGGAATATGTTCAGTGGTTTTATGCAAGTGATGTATATATGCCATAAAACATAGAAAACAGCCAAAACAACTGATCAAAATTGTGGCTAGAACGTAGGAAATTAGCCAAAACACAGTGACAGCCATTTCGAAACATGAAGTCAATAACAATAACAAATGTACTATAAAAACCTCTCTTAAACTCGCGATTTCACATTGCCATTACGTCATCGTTCAACCTCACTGTTGATTTAATTGGTATAACTGGAGCGTGAAGGTAATCGTACTGATCTTTATTGTTAAACTGGACTTTATAGCTCAAATTGTGAGGTGGGATGTGTAACTACCTAAAAAATACAAAGCGAAATTCGCCGTTTCGAGCGAATAACTACCTTCCCAACGGAAGGACCTTCGCTAGAAACGTCGAGCACCCCCTCGAAACGTTGAGCACCTCTACCAACAATCTCGTACCCAGAGCAATGCCTGTGCGTGGGCGAGGAAGGCATTGGCTCTGGGGAAATAGACAACCGGAACCCCTAAATTTAGGGGTTCCGGTTGTTGTCGGCATGCACTATTGATAAACATTAAACAAATCACAGCACAGGAAAAATTCCATTCCCCCAGAGGCAATATCCCCCAGGCATTGCTCTGGGTATGGGATTGCCCTACCAACGAAAGTTTGATAAAAATTGGTACACATGTGAACACACACACAATCAAATACACTTTTACTCCAAAAATATAAATTATTTATTCTCACTTTATTTATATTGTCTCAATCCTCGTATTATTATTATACATTGTACACTGATGAGTTGGAGCCTGGGGACGAGGCTGGCTCTGGTCCGTCTTTTATGGTCTTTCCACTAGATGATGACAATAACTTGTCAGTAGTTTCATCCAACTTTTATTTGACATTTAGTAATATAGCACAAAAATATTTATTAATAAATATAAAGAAAATTAAAGTTTCGATTCTCAAGTTTCTTTTCACTGTCTTGAGTACATATTGTTTATATTGTTGAACACACTAATCGATTCCTGGAGTTACATGGGGGGATGGACTCTCACACTTTTCTGCAAAAATAGGTGGGTTTCACTGCAGGTGAACCTGCAGTTAACAGAGTGAGAAAATAATGTTCATTCTTAGAACATGCTGTAGTCTTAAAATTGAAAGATATGTTTTACTCATTTTACTCAGTAAAAAAGTAGGAACTGATCCACCAACTTTTTTCGAGGCAAATTTTTTCGCTGACCAATCACATTGCCAAGATTTGTTTTTTGCTTTGCATCGCACAAAAAAATTGCCTAGTGGAGAACAGGCTTAATGCACCCTACTTTGCTATTTCACTTGGTCTATAAACACCACACGATTTTACTCACTTGTTTTTCCCCACCCACCCCCATCAGTTTTCTAATGGTCTGTGCCTAAAATCCAACAATAACATCCCATAGTCACAATTTAATCATTCACGTCTTGCGACATCACACATTACACCATCCCGAGGTGTTATAGTAAGCCTTGCTTCTCTCCTGTCAGTCTGACCAGGCAATAACTTGAACTGAAACTTTCGCAGCAGCTTTGCCAGGATAACTTTCGATTCAAATTTTGCAAAAGTCTGTCCGATACAATTGTGAGGGCCAATGGAAAATGGAAAATGCGTCATGCGAAAGTCTGGTATGTTCTCAACATTAGTAAACCGCTCTGGGTCAAACACTTTAGGATTCTTCCAAATTTCTGGGTTCATCCCAAAGAATAGCTGAAGACTGTTGAGACCAATTCCTTTGGGGATATAATAACCTCCAACGGTAAGACCTTTCGCCACCAATCTCGACGGCGCAGACACAACAGGATGCAACCTTGAACCTTCCTCTAAAACTTGACCGAGGTACTTTAGTTTTGCCAAATCATCAAACTCGACATAATCACGCTCACCAAGCACGTTGTTAACCTCATTAAGAAGCTTTGCCTCAATATGTGGATTGCTAATGATTTCATATAAGGCAAATGATAATGAATTTGCAGTGGTTTCTTGACCGGCGACAAAAATAGTTACAAATTCATCACTTATTTCATCAATTGACAAGCTGCCATCTTTAATCAAAAGACTCAATAAGTCATCAGGAACAGTTTTGTCATCAGCAATGTCCTTCATCCGATTAATGATGCAATTGTGAGCAAATTTTCGTAGAAACCGTATAGCATTGATTTGCTCTTTTTTGGTGGCATTCTGAAACACTTTAAACTGGAATACTGTTAGGAGGGTTGTGCTCACTGGAATCTCAATATTGTCCTGCACCCCCCTGAGGTAGTGTCGTATTGCGTTGGGAAATGGGGAATCTGGGTGCTCGATAGCATGGGTATTTATATTAAACGATACTTGACTGATAGCTTCCAAAGTGACTTTCCCAAACTCTAAAACCATACTGGTCGGCTTACCGCTATCAACAACTGTATCCATGTGGGCTAAAAATCTATCACAGACATTGTTAAAATTACTCACAAAATCTCGTAGGCATTTTCGATGAAATGCAGGGTTCATGACTTGCCGTCGCTTGTGCCATGACACTTCGTCCGTGTTGCTCACAATTCCATAGCCTGCCCCTCTCTCACCATAAACAAAACCAACTTTATGGTAGACAAAACCATCCTTACCCAGGCTCTTGTGATTATTTATAAAAACGTGTCTCAAAAAGCTCGAATCCCCTAGAAAAACTAGAGCTCTATGTACGAAGTACAGGATAAAAATTGGACCGTATTCAAACCGTTTTTCCAACAGATATTCGCCCGTGGTTCGTCCAGTCGCAGCTTTGTATTTCCAGACATCAGGGAGGTGTCCCAAGATGAAACTCGAGCGAGGTGGACTAGGAATATGTTCAGTGGTTTTATGCAAGTGATATATATATGCCATAAAACATAGAAAACAGCCAAAACAACTGATCAAAATTGTGGCAAGAACGTAGGAAATTAATAATAACACAGTGACAGCCATTTCGAAACATGTACAAGTGTACTATTAAAGTCTAAAACCACCCTAAAACTCGTGATTTCACCATGACAAATTTTTGTCATATTTTAATTATAGACATTATGTGCCATTACGTCATGGTTCAACCCCACTGTTCTCAATATTTAATAGGGTAACTGGAGCGTGAAGGTAATCGTACTGATCTTTATTGTTAAACTGGACTTAGCTCAAATTGTGAAGTAGTACCAATAATAATAACAAGCTTTCGTTGGTGGGGATGTAACTACCTAAAAAATACAAAGCGAAATTTGACGTTTCGAGTGAATAACTACCTTCCCAATGAAGGACCTTCGCCCGAAACGTTGAGCATCCCTACGAACGAAAGTTTGATAAAAATTGGTAACACATACACACAAATGCACTTTTACTCCAAAAATATAAATTATTTGTTCTCACTTTATTTATATTGTCTCCTATTATTATTATACATTGTAGTCTCAACTTATAATTTAATACAATGTGACCACATTGCTACGTGTTTTTTGAGTGGCTAAAAGCAAACAAAAATAAATATGACAATCACATCACCTACAGAAAACTCACTTATTTGCCAGCAGATAACTGAGTCGTGTATATGTAGGTTTCACACACAATGTAGAAAGCCCGTTTCTCACTTCAATCGTAGCATTTTCTTTTGTTTCAGAGTCATTAGTGCCACTCAAGTGCTCAGGAAACAAAGAAATACGCTACGCCAAAACACGATACGTCCGAAGTAGAAAATGGCCATAACATGTTAACACACGGTAGTTTTACAAGACAAAACATGATGTTGCCTGATGGCTTCTCTCTCATTAGAACTCGCGCTTCTTACGCTGCTCTTGTGCACATACAGTATATAAAAAATATCAAGTTCGTGCGATTAAGGGCCACACCAAATGTTTAGTTTTCCATTTTTTACCAGATCAGAAATGTTTGAAGCTCTATGTTCGTCGAGGCGGATTCTTTTGCCATCTTTTTCGCACCTGGAAAAACGCAATTGAAGACATTTGTCAGTGTTTTTGACATCTTAACTCTTCAGATCTGAATAGTACTTCTTAACCTAATAAACTCACCATAAATACGACGCTATATTTCGAGTGATGGCTTCTTTCGCGGCATTTTGAATATCTTCGGGTGTGGTTGAAGCGCTTATATTCAGTGACGTTGTCACGGTGAACTGTAACCCCACATTTTGACTGCGAGCCTGAAAATATAAACACATATCATGATTATCTGCAGTTCTCATTAATAATTCGTAAAGAACAGCACAGTACAACACAACGCATCACAACACAACGCAGGACAACACAACACGGCACAACAGAACACGGCACAACACAGGGCAACACAACACAACACAGGACAACACAACACAACACGGCACAGCACAACACGGCACAACACAGGACAACACAACACAACACAGGACAACACAGCACAACACAGGACAACACAGCACAGGACAACACAGCACAGGACAACACAGCACAGGACAACACAATACAGGACAACACAACACAACACTGGACAACACAACACAACACGGCACAGCACAACACAACACGACACAACACAACACAGGACAACACAATACAGGACAACACAACACAGGACAACACAACACAACACAACACAACACAACACAACACAACACAATACAGGACAACACAACACAACACAGGACAACACAACACAACACAACACAGTACACCCCAACACAACAGCTCAGTAAGTTACAAACCTCTTTCCCAGTAGAGTCTGCATCCTTCCTATTACGTCTGGGTGACTGAGGTAATTTAGGGGGTGACTGAGAACCTTTAGGGGGCATCTTAGCCGGTTTGGGGATAGAAGTTGGTGATCCTCGCCCACGTTTTTGCTCCACAACTGACCCAAGAGCGGAGACCGTATTCGCGCGTGGAACACGCGGGGCGACGGTCGGGGGTGACGACTTCATGGTCATAACGACTTTCGGCGGCGGAGCGGGTCTGCCCGGACCTTTCCGACCATTTATAGACTTCAGTCTTTCGGCAGGTGAAATGACATCATGTATAGCATACGGTTTCACTTCGCGAATTTCCGCCATCTCTTCGTAACCATCATCGTCACTATTGACATTGTTATTTTCATCGTCGAAAATTTTTGTGTCGAACGGCTTTTTGCCAAAAATTGGCGAAGTTTTCGGGCTTTTGTTCGCTAGTAAGTTTTCTACCGAATTCTTTCGGCGAAATTTTGGCGGGCCTGCGTGAATTTTTGGCTCTACTTTTGGAGGAGGCTTCGGACTAGTTTTCCCCAACCCTCCTAGTTCTACTGTCTTTGGTCTCTCTTTCCGGTTGGATGAGTTAAAGCCATTGGCGTATGTATGATCACCAATTTCCGTTGCGCTGCTATGTCGCATGAACGTTGGTTTGATTACGGGCGCTTGAACTCTTCTTAATGATTGTCGAGTTTCTTTTTTTCTCAGGTCCGTGAGTAGAGCTTGACGGGTTGTCACAGGCTGGAAAAAAGAATAAAATGAAAAGTAAGTAGAGTCCCAGTGAAACGAGGGAAACCCGAGTACTACCCGAAACTACCACTTCTTTTGCGTATAACTTATCGGCGCTAAAAAAAGTACCAGAAGAACCAAATTTTTCGATTAACCGCACAGTTCTACTGCGAGCAGTCCCTCCTTAAAGCTGGTTTTCTATTAGGCGGAATTTTGCGCGTGGAACGGAAATTTTCTCACTAACCCAAACTAACCCTGCTTTTGACGTCACTAAAATCACCGATGAGATAAAAATTTATCCAAGATGGAGGACAGCTAATATTGTTTGAAGTGAAAATATTTCAAAAAACTAAGCAAAATGGGAATAAACGGTAAAGGAGATTTGCATATAATTTTAAAAATTCTTTCAAATTAAGATATCTCAATCTCACCTCTTCATTATTGCTATATTTCTCCACATAAGAACCTGGCACTAGTCCAGTCTAAAAAATCAACACAGATCAGTGATAAAGATACGTAAGATGAGGTTGGTTAATCATGGTGGATTCATTATCGTGCAGCAGATGCTGGCCAACCTGCAGTTGTCCACCAAAGTAATTATGTTAATTCGTTCAATTATACATCAGGGTTCGTACATGTCAGAAAGAGTCAAATTCAAGGACTTTTCAAGGACATTCAAGGCCATGTATCAGCAAATTCAAGGACTAAATACTGGAGAGAAGGCGTTAGAAATCAGCAAAATCTGACGTCGAATTGTTCAAAACGTAACTTTGTAATGAGGTCAGATATGAACATGCAAAATCAGTTCAACAAAATGTCCGTCTTGAATGTCAAACAATTTCAGAAAATATCCAAAAACTAAAGCAAGAAGAATTCAAGGACATTCAAGTACTTCTTTACAAATTCAAGGACATTCAAGGCCTTGTATCAGCAAATTCAAGGACTAAATACTGGAGAGAAGGCGAACTGTTCAAAACGCAACTTTAATGAGTTTCAAACAGCTTTGACAGATATGAACATGCGAAATCAATTCAACAAAATGTCCGTTTTGAATGTCAAACAATTTCAGAAAATATCAAAAAACTAAAGCAAGAAAGGACTTTCAAGTACTTCTTTACAAATTCAAGAACATTCAAGGCCTTGAATTTTTGTTTTCAAATTCAAGGACATTCAAGGGCTTTCAAGTGTTGTAAGAACCTTACAATATACAGCAGTGTTGTATTTGATAGCAATTAAAAAGAATAGTGAGTCTGATGTTCCTGGGAACACATTCAATTACCTTTCTCGAGTCCTTCGTTACCATGGTGAACCATCCATCGTCAGCGGTTTCAATCACTGTGATGACGTCACCGGCTTTCACAGACACCTCATTAAAATGTTGTGCGGTGAAGTCGTACAATACTCGATAAAGCTCACCAGAATCTGATGGTGACTGTGGCGCTGTTGTACCACCGGTGTTCACACGACCTCGCTAAAGAAATAAGAAATTTCGTTTAGTTCACCCACATGACGTCATACAATATTTTCGTCATACAATATTTTAATATTTAATATGTTAAAGGCATCAACACAGACTTTAATATTTTAACTACTTAAACCCCGTTGGGCAATTTTACAAGTTTTTAAAGTCTTGTCCGTTTTTCAGGTACTACAGCCTTTAAAATGGTTATTTTAAACGTGATTTATTTTCTATATTTGCTGTGTTGGTGTAGTGTACTCAGGTGAATAAGATGCTTGTGATGTTACTCTGAGTGTACAGTATATCCACACCGGGCAGGCTTGAAAAATATGCCTGGCCACGGTGGGAATCGAACCTACGACCTTTGGAATACTAGCCCAATGCTCTGCCAACTGAGCTACGCGATCAGCTCGGTTCGAGTATGTGATATTTCGGAACTGAGTCTAGTTATCGGAATATTTCGGAACTGAGTCTACTTAACTAGTCTAGTTCGATATCAGTGTAATCTAATAATCATGATATTTGCTGTGTTAGTGTAGTGTACTCAGGTGATTTCTTTTTCTTACCAAGTGTAAGGGGGTCTCCATTTTCTCGTAAGCTCCTGTGTCAACAACAACCTGTAGAAATGCAAAATTAAACTGTTAGATGCGGCAAAGAGGATGGCAAAGAGGTTAATGTACAAAACGCTTTTTATCTCAGCAACTGGTGGACGGTGTCTTTCATTTTCTGACCATAATTTTCCTTCATTTGAACGCGAGAAACACAGCTGATTTTCTTATTTACCCACAAAAAATATTTACTGCATGTACAAGTTGAATGTTTAATAGAATAGTATAACAGGCTAGAGACCTCTGGAAACACTGTTGGACTTTTATGACGAGGCCCCTATATTGATTTTCTCTGGGTACTTGGCTTTCCTCCTGTAGTAACATTGGGCCAACAAGAGATGGCTTTTCTTTACCTCTGAAGAGAACCGTTTATAGAACTATCCCACATAAAAAGATGTTTTTAGTTCAGTCTGTGAAACAGTCCACACCTACTGGGTATGATGTGACAATAATTGATGTGGCGCAGTATTTAAATGCACTCCAAACTATCATGATGAGAAGTTCTACAACTGGACAAAATCACCGAATAAAAACAAATTTTAAAAACAAAAGCTGGTATAAACCTGTGATTTTCCCAGGTAATCTCTCTTCTCCATATTTGCTGTCTTGGATTTTGGTGGCTGAAAAATTGCATCCATAACAAGAAACTCGATACCTTGACCACTCTAAACGAAGACATACATTTTGAACACTGGCTTTGTACCTTTTAAAAGCATCTTGAAACATTCACAGAGAATAAGAAAAACAGCAATTTTATCATTATTTGAATGGAAATGTAGCCAAGGGAAGATATTCTCAGTGAAAACCAACTCTTCATTGAAATGAGTGTTGATCATTGAGACCTAATTCCTGTGATTTTTGGGCACCTGATTGTGACAAGTTTATAATTACTTCCATTAAAATGGGAATTAGAAAGCTAATTAAAATCGTGAACATAAAGAGCATGACGAAGCAGTCACTGCATTCTACAGTAAATAAAAAATAATTGAATGGAAAAATACCTGTACATTATTCAAGCTAATATCTATGATGCTATGCCGAGGCTCCACTTTACACTGAAGAGCGGATAGAAGGTTTCCTACTGCGTTGTCCAAATATCCAAGACTTGACAGACATACAGCTCGATTGAGCAGAACCTACAAAATTAGAATCTCTAACTTATTTTTTGCCAAGGTAGCCTCCAGTAACTAAAAGCCAAATCCAGATGCTTGGGAAATGTGGCGAGGTAGCTAGACTTGACCACTACGTACAAGTGGGTTTTACTAAGCACTATCGTGCAGCAGATGGTGGTGAACCTGCAGTTCATATCAGAGTGAGAAAGTAATGCTAATATTTTTTTATTATATAAAGTAGTCTTGTATTTGGAGAAAAATTATAAGAAATGATAGATGACAAAGTCTCCATACTTCTAAAGTTTCCAAACAATTGCTACCAGGTAATGCTTAATAAGTTCTTTGTGGGTTTGCATGGCGATAAAACAATAATCCAAGTGAGAATATATACATTTTAAGACCTAACCAGGAACAACTGCAAAAAATGCAGCACAAGGTCCTCTGTTAGGAATTGAACCCACGGCCCTGTGATTTCGGTGCAGCGCTCTAACCAACTGAGCTACAGAGGCCAGCTGTTGAGCTGTAACCGTAAGTTCATGTTCAATTCCTACCAGAGGACCTTGTGCTGCATTTTTCACAGTCGTTCCTGGTTAGGTCTTAAAATGTATATATTCTCACTTGGATTACAAACCCTAACATTCTAATATTAATTCCACCAAGTGAAGTGCAAGAATCCAAATCATTGAAGTCCGATAAAACAATAATACTTTTTTGCTTGTGGAAACCGCACCATGTAAATGCAGTAATAAATTTATGTTGTGTTTCCACAAACAAAAAGTATTATCATGTAATGCTTGTTCAAATCTACCAAGGTGTTTGAAGGCTGTGTAGGCAACTGCTAGCTCCTTTCTTCAAGCCAATGACTACAGAAGCTACTGAGAGTCTTATTCTCTTGCAAATCAACCAATCAAAGCTTACCTCACATTTGTATAATTTATATCTCAAGCCCAACTGTCTGTAGTCAATACATTTTTTTTCTCGTAAATTTTTAAGCGTTTCATTGAAGTTAACCAATGCGTCTGAATGCCTGTGGAAAAGTAAAAATGTTTACAATGTCAGTAGGGATACTCCAATCAAGAATGCTTAAGTTCTTTTGTGTTTATTCATGGTTACCTTGCACACATTAAATTGACAACACCCAACATGAAATGTCCGACAGCCAAGTGCTCATCCTTCTTTATAACCTCTTGAAATGCCTGAAAATTTAACATGATATATTATACTTTTCATATCAAATGGACATTCGCATTATGGACTAAATTTTGGTCTAGACAAAAATTTCATCACAGCTTGAAAGAGCATCACAAAATTAGTAATTGTGATGGGGGTCCGCATCCCCCCCCCCCCAGAAAATCCGTGCCTGGCGGATAATATAGCTTGGAAATTGACAGCCCAATCGGGTGTTGGGGCATCAATTTCCCGTTTGTAATACAAAATGACTGAAAACTGCAAATTTCACAAGGTTATATTATCCGCATTTTACAACATTTCGCAACGAAACTTTGGAATATTACTAATTTTGTGATGCTCTTTCAAGCTGTGATGAAATTTTTGTCTAGGCCAAAATTTAGTCTATAATGCAAATGGTCCATTACATACGTTTGCCATGTGTTGGCAGAAACACAGGTCATCTGGAGCAACTGTGGCATTTCTTGGTAACCAAGCAATGGGCTAGCAGCCATCAAGCAACAATGGAATGGAATCCATTGGTCCGGCAGCACCCGTCCCTTTACAGTATGTACTAAAACTGTCACTACAGAATAGAGACTGTACAGAACCAGAAGCCTGACTTCTTGGTTTCTCCTATGATTTTGGCATAACTTTAATTCGTCATCAAAATGCTGACGCGATGGTCCTAGCCAGTGCACTTATGAGAGGCATTCACCCCTCTGCCCCTGATAATATTCAAAATGGCAGACATCCAGGGGGGGAATGCCTCTCATAAGCCCACTGGCTAGGACCATCAGCATCAGCATTTTGATGACGAATCATGGCATGGCAGCGGTTACACTGAGTCAACCTTCTGTGTGTCTTTATTCTGTGCTGTCACTGTCTGTTTACCCTCGTCATTCGAAACTTAATTAAATCAAACAGTCAATTAGCCAGGTCTTTTTCAACTTTAATGTTTGTAAGGACCACTTGACATCATTCATTATGATCAGCCAATCACTTTCATGTAACATTGAACAGCTTGTATTGTTAGTTGTTACAAATGTGTGTTTTCAAATGTATGAATATAGATACAGTATATATAGTCTGTATAGAACAGACAATATTTTTATCTCTGAATGTTCAATATTAAAGACAAACAATATTGCATCCTTTAACTGCACCTAAATGCATGATACACCTACATGGATTTAAAATATAATTAAACCAACATTTTTTTAATTAAACATACATAAAGTCTGATGATCATAGGAAGCTTTTACGGGAAATTTACTATACGCAGGAATGTTCAATATGTTCACAAACAGACTACAGATATACATAAATTTTAGGGTCTAAAGCACTTTAATATCCTAGAATTATAAATACT
>CACRXK020002258.1:525-44972 GCA_902702795.2 Paramuricea clavata
CGCTCTTCCGATCTCTACATACTGTAGTCTGTGTATTCATGCCTTGTAGATAACGAAAAAGTACAAAACAAATAAATATCAACCTTTTGAAAATGACAGAGTACTTTGTTTGCGTGCGAACAATTGCGCTGTGTAGTCTGAGAGTGTTAGCGTCATGCCTCGCGTCATGCCTCGTGTCAAAGATTTTTCGAGGCTGGTTTCCATATAATTCGGCCGGAGCCGGAGATGAAAAACCGGAGTTTGCACAGCACTAATTCACAATGTATATTACAGCGTACGGTAACACATGTATACATTGGTAAAATAAATCATGAGTGTGAAGGAGTTTGTATATCTGATACAAAATCATGCTGATTTACACAAACTTTAAGTTTAATACATCGAATACAGAGCCTGAAATAATTTTAAAATTTGTCCGGAAAAACTTCCGATCAAAACGAAATTTGACCGGAAATTTGCAAAATTGACCGGAATTTTTTTAGTTTAGTTTGAACAAACTCTGTCAAGCATGCAGACGTGCACTGAGTAAATCACTCTACTTGCAATAATAAAACACAAATGTTTAATTCTGAATTGCTTATTGGAATAGTTATAGTGAATAATAATTTAATCACGCCCGCCGACGCTGTTTTTATCTTGACCCGACAAGCTGGAAGATATTAAAAACAATACGTTTCCTTGATTACTTTATATTAGCCTAATATAGATAATCCAAACTAACAGATGGTACTCACTGTGCTGAGCGCCGACCCGATCATTAAGAAAACATTTTTATTTTTCTCAAAATTTGGCCGGACAAAATTTCCGATCATTTCAGCATTTGGTCGGAAAAATCGGAATTTGGTCGGAAACCCGCCGGCCGCCGGCCGTTATTTCAGGCTCTGCTCAGGCTCGGTGATTATCATGATTAAAAACCTCGACTTCGTCTCAGTTTTTATTCACCGATAATCACCTCGTCTTCAGCGAATAATTGTTAATTAAAGACCATGTAAAGTCCGTAATGTAAACAAACGCTTTGTTTACATTTTGATCTCAGTTCTACAGTTGTAAAATATGATTAGATATAAATAGTACTGAATTTTTAACACTCTTCTGGTTCGCTATGCTTGTAAATGAATACAGACTAGAGATTCAATTCAAGAAAGTTCAAAAGATACGAAATATTAATAACATTCCAACGGTCGGGTCCCGACCATTGGAATGTACATGTAAGCCTGCGCAGAACGTATGCGCAGAAGGGACTTTACATGGTTTATGAGAACTCACTTTATACGTTTATGAGAACTGTCAAATAGAACTGGCAGAACGGACTTTACACGTTTATGAGAACTGTCAAATTATTGATCTTTGAAAAGTACGGAGTTTCAAAAAGAGGCTGTTGTTGTCAACTGTTTTTCCCAAGTCTAATGTAAACTTCAATACTATTTCAAAACATTAGATTTTCAAATAAAATGCATATGATGAAACTAAAATGCTAATGTTCTTACTTGGTGCCATAGCCATTGGAGGTGCCGCTCGGGTGGGTTGTTGCTTTGGCGCAGCAACTTTCTTGACTGGAGGTTTTTCTATAAAAAGCATGGAAAACAAAAATTGAGATTGCAATGCATGCAAACTTAGTCTGAACGAAAAGCCAAAAATCAGGGCTTAAAAAACAGGCTACTAATGGGTTTCGTTTAAATATTTTTTGGCAATATTCACAGCAATAACATTATGTAATATAAATAAAACCCATTCTTATCTTTCATGGTAAAAATTATAATCACCACAATGTAATATGAAACAAGCACTGAAGCACACAGGCAGTTGCGATATATCTATATTTTCGATAAATATCGATATTTCAAAAATATCGATGTTCAATATTCCATTTTTCGCATTTCGAAAATATCGACAGTTGTAACTAAACAACTTAATCTTCGATTATTCGGCAATTGTTTTCACCGGTGAAGTTTAGACAACGTGCATATGGCGGCAATTGCAAATTTATGATACAAGTGTGTGGGCAATTGAAATTAAAAGCGAAAACAGAGAAACTGTGACCACAGAAGATCACCAAGCAGCGGCATTGAACGCTTGAAAACAATAGTTTTGTGATGACTCATAAACATGGAATTCGCAATAATTTGAATGTTAATGATGTGCATATCAACGCAGGTTTAAAAACAAGGTACCAAAATAACACAGTCACACTTCTTTTTAACTGTTTGTGATGCGTATACATGCAAGTTGACTAAATTACGTTTTCTCATTTGCATAATTCGATATAGTCATTTTTTTTTCGATATCGATATATCGATTTTTTTCAATATTGCAACTGCCTAGAAGCACATCCTTTATCATTCACAGTAAAACTATATAACTATCATGATGTTATTGTTAATATCATTCATGATTATATAAACTCATTTGTGATTTTTAAAAGAAAAAAAAATGAATAGTAATTATTTGCCTTATATCCATTGATGTGTTTTACAAATGAGAATAGTATTTCCCATCCTCAAAACCGTTACAGTCGATTTCAACTTACGTTTCCAAACCAGTCAATCAAATGCCCAGTTTACAAACCCGTTTGTGAATTTCATGATGAACTTTTGAACTTGGCAACAAATTTGCAAAGTTCGGAACAAAGTTCGGAACATTTGAGTGAAAAGTAAGTTGAAATCGACTGTAATAATTTTGAAAAAACATTTCCTGTGACATGAACAGCCGCTTGGCCTAGGGTTAATAATTGCATTACTGGTAGACAATTGGGAACAGTAAAAGTTCTTTATTTCCTGATTGTATTTTAAAACAACTATTTCGAGGCTTCAAAGGTATAACATAATAGATTGTACATACTGGCTTCTTCTGGTTTCTTTTCCCTCGGTCGTTTCTCTCTTGGTACATACGTTCCTTGAAGTTTGGCGATTGCATCTGACTTACTTTTTGCATACTGTATCCTCTAGTGAAGTAATGAATGTTAAATATTGTTCATACACAATTCAATAAGCGATAAATTGAGTGATAAATAAAATAAAGAAGCTCAGCTGGAGCCCTAGGCCAAAAAAATCACTTAAGAAACACAGTATTACTTAACCAACTCTCTGGATGTTACAGGCTAACTGAAATTCCCAATTTCATCAAATTGCCGAATGTTTTAATTAATCTTCCACCCTGTTTTTACTCAAGCGACTTTAATTTCGCCATTTTTTTACAATAGTGAAATGCTCAATATATGAGAGACATGTACATGTTGTTCTAATCATATCAGTAAGATCACATACCATTGGTTTATCATAAAAAGGAAATCCTTGCATGGATCGAAGGGCATTTGTCGCGCTGGCAATGTCTGCAAACGCAACAAATGCCTGACCTCGCATTTTTAACGTCTTCATTGCAACAATATCCAAGATGTTGCCAAACTGGGAAAATATTGCGTACAAAGATTTCTTCAGTTCTAGAAACAAAAGACAAGCAATATTTTCATCAATAACAACAAGTTATACATCAAGCATCGAATGATAGGGATTATTATATGGCTTTTCAAAATTCTCTATTCTGATTGGTTGACAAGCGGTCCGTAAAAACCCATATCCGGAATGTGGTCCGTATTTTCCGTATCTGGACCGGTGTCCCGGATGTCGTTTATCTAACGGGAAATTTTTGCTTTGCAAACAGAAAATTTTTTTGCTTTTTAATTAATTTTCCAATTGTGCATCATTAAAATTTACAGCTAAAAATTTCGAACGAACCAAAATGTTTTTGATTGAGCATGCATGTCTACCGTATATTGTTATTTGTTACCCAGTGAAACTGACGATAGCCAATTTAATGTGCGCAAAAAGCATATGCTCACAGACTCAGTTCAGCCATATAATATACCGATTATTGACCTCGCTTGTTCGGTCTGTACTGTGAATTATCAGCCTCTGTTTTTTGCATGGACCTCATTCCTTCGTCGCTCAGTCCATACTAAAAAACCTTGGTCTAATATTTCACAGTACAGACCTCACGCTCGGTCAATAAGCTGTTATTACTATAGACATTGGTAAATATCAATATTTTGTTGGCATCTCACTCGATTGAATAATAGTTGAAGACTTTTCAACTATAAAACTGATGACTAATTTACTATAGACATTGACACGGCTACACTTGTCAAGATCATCTGCTAGGCTTAACTCATTAAGTTGCAACCAACATAAACAAATTGCAATTTTTATGTACATTTGCAATTATTGGGCATAATTTGTTGAGAGGTCACACCCAAATGTCAGATGCCTAGCGTTTGATTGGCTTGTTTTGTCCTAGTAGCCAAGGGGTCATTCCAGAAAAGATCCATACCCCCCCCCCTACGGAGGAAATCAAAAATAAACCCCTCCCCCCCTTCAGACATCCTTGAATGGTTCATCCTCCCCCTCTCCAGACATCAAAGCCCAAAATTACCCCCCTCCCCTTCGGACATCCACTATCTCTAAATTTTTCTAAAGGCTACCTCGCCGTTTGAAAACGTCACCGAAAATTAGACTACATTCACACTTCGCGCAAGCGCAGTAATGCGGGCAGAATTTATGTGTGTTCACACTACCGCCATTACAGTTTGTTTACAAATTGAATTAGCACTCGTGTAAACGCAAAATATTTCAAATAGACCCAAGAAATTTAACTGAAAAGCATTCGAGTTTACACGTTTCACACAGAGCTATCAAACGCTCCGCCGTTTTCACCTCGCTCCGTTGTTATGGCAAAAGTGACGTGAAAGTTTTCAAACGATTTCGCTCCAGCGTAGAGTGAATTAGCGATGGCTTATTGCGACTTTTCTACGGTGTTTTCAAATAGCTCTGGCGTGGCGGAACACGTGGCGGAACACTTGGCGGCTTCTTGTGACTTGCGAACACACAACACGTGGCAGGTTATGTCGCATAATTTGCAGAAATTCACTTCGAAATTTGTTCAAGTAAAACTCAGACTGAAATTCGATGTAACTTGCGACTGATTGACAAGCGTTGCTATGTTTACTTACATGTTAATGCATTTTTTAGTATTACTGCATTCCTTAACCTCGCCCTTAATATGAAAGCCATTTCTATTTTCTAGACACGCACCTCGCAAGGAAGCTTTATTGACTATATACTAAAACAAATTGTTTTGAGTTCAGTTCACATAGCAGTCTCTTAATTCGAGCAACAGTTTAATAACTATTATTTTTAACACTTGAATAATTCAAACTTATATATACGAACGAAAACTGCAAACTTTACTTTTATATAAATAACACGTGTCAATTTTCGACTCATTCTCAACATGCAGGATACGTAGCGCTGTTACAGCAAGTTAGTTTTTGGTGGCCATGCATGCAAAAGTGAGCCGCTTATTTTGCTTACGAGTTACGTGGACATATAATTATTGCTGTTACATAAACGTTCCGGTGTTCAAGAGCTACATATATAGCCGATAAAAATTGCGTGCTCATTATAATCGCCGATCACATAGCTTTATCACAGTCTCAAACCTTCAGACAAACATATCCACATTCCTCTCCCCCCCCTTCGGACATCCTAACACATTCCCTCTCCCCCCCTTCGGACATCCTAAGACATTTTTCCTCCCTCCCCAATGGGTCATTCCAGAAAACATCCATACCACCACCACGGAGGAAATAGGAAGTTAACCCCACTACCCCCTTCAGATGTCCTAATGCATTTACTATTATCAGAAACAATTTTTTCTCCCCTCCCCCTCCGGACGGCAGAAATTTCCTCCGTGGGAGGAGTATGGATCTTTTCTGGAACAACCCAATCAGGCTTTATTTGCAAACTTGCTTCCACATCATATTATGAACTTTTACATTTTGCAGTTGACAATTTAGTACTGTTTAATACTATACATGAAAATTGAAATTTGTTTTGCATCGGTTGCAATTTGCTAGAGCAATCAGCCGATCAATATTGCCCGCAATAGAACACTGGATTTGATTGCAATGGTTCAACGTTTCGAGACATTTCTGCACCTGTCTGGAATTCTCCTAATGTACCTGGAGAATTCTCTTTTGTAGCCTAGTTCCCATACAAACAAGATGGGATCTCGGCACTTGGTAACCAGCTTGATTTGCAAAGCTAGTCCAGTTTGCCAGACCAACCCTGCTCATACTATGAGCAGCCCTGAGCCCTCAAAATATACCCTGCCTACTGTCAGTGTCAAATTAAATCAAAATATTATATCTTTTCTGTCAAATAAACAATATGTTAGTGAGGTATATCCTTTTATATAAATGCATAACCTAGACCAAACTTACCATCTTTTTTAATTTTTTCATTCAGATTGTTGATATATATCGTCTGATTCGGTGGATTGTCCATTCTACAAACTTCAACCTTCCAAAAATGCTAAACTTTATGCAATAAATAAACTGCTTTTTTCACACACAGATTTCAAAATATCACCAGCTACAGGTAATTTACAAGCCTTCTTTTCCAAAATAATGAAATTCTTTCCAAAATACTTATTTGAACGGCAAGGATTGATGTAGATTGAATCGCAAAACATATGAGAATTTTGCTAAACGTCCACAAAACGCACGTTGGCCGAGCAAACCATGTTTCTTTTCCGAGAGCTGGGGAGGACAATGTTTCCGTGTTTCCAAGAAATATTTTAAAATTTAAAATTTATCAAATTTCCTTCAAAATTTTTCTTCTAAAGCTTTTATATTCAGTTCTATTTTAAATATTTTGAATTTTACTACACGCGTAAAATCCTCACGGCTTGTCAACGAGAAATTTCTCTTCAGTTTTGATAGAGATTTGTCCTAAAGAAAAGTTAGCGCTGGGGTGGGGGGGGGAGAGGGCTCCTACATCTATGGGGGAGTGGCGTCCGGACCCAATATCCTTACAAGTGGAAGCATCATCCTTGCTCCTTTCATTTCATATTACATGAAGTTTCCACTACAGTTCATAATATTGGCCGTTTGGGGTGTTAAAATGGCGGATTTAGGAGTGAAAAGAGTGATAAAAATTGCTTTCATTTCAAGAATATTTTCGCTTCTGTTACAGGTAACATAACATGACTCAATCACGGTACTAGTTATAATATTTTAGATCTCGCGTACAATCTGCTTACAACTTGAGTTGCACGTCTTACTGTGTAAAATCAAGCACACAACTCGCCCGCGTTGTCGCAGACTCGCAGTTGATTTATACCGTGAGTTGTGTGCTTGATTTTGCTTGATTTACGCAGTACAACTCGAGTTGTAAGGGACTGGTTATTAATTACAGGGGGAGGGAGGCCGGTGGAAAAAGAGGGGGGGGGCAGGTATTTTTGTGCATGAAAAAAGGTGGGGCCAAAAATTTTTGGACAATATAAATACCTGCCCTCACCCCTTGTTACCCTGTCGTGCCATAAAACCTACAGATATTAAAAAATAGAGAGCAGTAGAACTGTACACCAACACAACACCATTTATTAAACTGATTTCAACATAAACATGTACATTGGAACAGCCATTGACTCAATAAATGGTAAAGAATATATAAATTACGATACATGTATATAGGCCGGGGGGGGGCAACAACATTTTAACATCTAATTTTTCATTTCCACCAGCCCCCCTGTAATTAATGACCGGTCCCTAAACAGGTTGTATGCAGCAGTTTTGGCAAAAGTTGTGCAATGTAAATAGGCCTTTATATTTTGTCTCTTATGGTATTAAAATTAATATGTATTTATTAATGGAGCTTCATAGACCAGAAAATATTTAATGCACTGTCATTGATTGCATATCAGCCATGCATGCATTAATAGATGGAGTACAATATAATAATGTAGGGTGCATTAGGGCACAATGCAACTAAATAGGTAGACTTTCCAAAGTCCTTTCCAGACCCTTCTATGGCGCGCTTCGCTTGTTCCCTCCCCCACGCCCTCCCTCCCCCATGGTCGACTTGTGGCAAGTCTACTAAATAGGTTGCCAGGACACTTGGGCAGATTAACCCATTAAGCACCAGCACTCTCCAATTGGTGAGTAAAATCGTCTGGCATTAGACAGAGTAAAATAATAAAGTAGGGTGCTTTGGGATGCAATACAACTTAGTTAATAAGTTAACAAGACACATGGGCAGATAATCTGATCCCTTGACAAATAAAGTCATCTGTCATTAGACAGAGTAAATTAATAATACGTAACATAGGGTGCAATGCAACTTAATAGGTTAGTTACCTGACCCCATGGCCGGATTTGCACCTCCCCTGGGAATTTTTGCACCTCCCCTGAAAAGTCGTGCATCTCCCCTTGGGGACGTTTCAATGATGGATCAACGTGAAAATCTTTTGGTTGCTCAGGGTCTACACATCGTAAGAAAGTTTTTCCTGTAAAATTGAAACAGTGATACAGTAGCCATTCGTCTACGTGTCAAGTGCCCTTTTAATGCACTGTTTTGAACAAATTTTGTAGTAATTGTAATGAAGGGCAAAATTGGATGAGTTATACAGTCATTCATTAATACACTGGATACATATGTACACCACACGCATATGTCACGTCATTGACGTTGGCCCGTTCTAAGCACTAACTTTCCATGGGGGTCGTGAGCTAGACCGCTGCACCTCCCTAAATTGTTTTCCACATCCCCCACTATTTCCACCAAAATCCAGCCTTGCCTGACCCATTGGTTCATGTTTTCTTGTTCTAGAATGTATCAAACAACCTACTCGTCGACTACGACACTTCGGTGGAACACTACCCCTGTCACCCTAACACCACCAACAGACCATCGCACAAACAAAATACCATCATCGACCAACTCATCTCGTCAAGCCTCGACGGGCTCTCAAAATGGGACGCTGTATACTTCCTTGATATTGCACGAAATGGCTACCAGTACGAACAGAACATGGCCTTTTTTCCTCTGTTTCCTCTAAGCGTTCATACTTTTGGACTTATCTTAACACCCTTAAAACTTCTACTAAATCTTAGTGATAGATCGAGGCTCTTACTTTCAGCAATGTTTGTTAATACCGTTGCATTTACAATAGCTGCTGTTGGTTTGTACAAACTAACCCAGACTATATTTCACAGTTCAAAGCTAGCTCAACGAGTCGTGGTCTTATTCTGTTTCAATCCAGCAAGCGTATTTTTCTCAGCTGCCTACTCTGAAAGTATCTTTGCGATGACACAGTTTTGGGGCATGTTATTTCTCGAACGAGATCACCATCTTACCTCGGCTCTTATATTCGCCCTGGGAACAACGGCACGGTCAAATGGTTTAATTTCATGCGGGTTTATTGGCTACAAATGTCTTCAAGAAATAACCCCTTTATACCGTCTATTCATGCTAAAAGGCGAGCGAATACGACCAAAGACTGTGGTTTTAAAGTCTCTAAAAGTTACATCCTTTTTATTCATAATTATTCTGCCATTTTTGCTATTTCAATATTACGGTTACCATTTGTTTTGCAAAAATCCTCAATTTTCCCCTTGGTGTGATCATTACCTACCCATACCTTACTCCTACATACAGAAACATTACTGGAACGTAGGATTTTTGAAATACTACGAATTAAAACAGGTGCCAAATTTCGTCCTTGCCTCGCCTGTCGTGGTTTTGTCAGTAGCTGGTGTTTATGAATATTTGGCACGTCAAACCAAGAAAGATATTTTGTCCTTGGGGCTTTGGGTGGTAAAGAAGACGAATTCTTTGAATATCTTTGTTTATGTGGTTCACTTGGGATTTCTGTTGGCGTTTGGTATCGCTTCGATTCATGTTCAGGTGAAGTGGTACATTCTATTTACTGTGGCTATGCAAAGTACCCTTATACAATGTTTCCTGGTTTGCCCACCTTTGGGAAACATGGCTAGGAAAAAATGTTTCCTGGTTTGTCCACCTTTGGGAAACATGGCTAGGAAACAATGTTTCCTGGTTTGCCCACCTTTGGGAAACATGGCTTAGAAACAGTGTTTCCTGATTTGTCCACCTTTGGGAAACATGGCTAGGAAACAATGTTTCCTGGTTTGCCCACCTTTGGAAAACATGGCTAGGAAACAGTGTTTGTCCATCTTTGGGAAACCTGGCCAGGAAGCAATGTTTTTTGGGAAACACAGTGGCGTAACTACTATGGGCGCGGACCGGGCGAACCCGGGGCCCCCCAACCCCAATGGCCCAAATGAGGGCCCCCAGGTTCAGGCTGTAGAGCAAAAACATTGGCCAGGGCCTCTGATATGTCACAATGTCGTTTTCTGACCATCAGAATCTGTAAAATCTCACCCCAAAGTCGGGGAAATGCCATTTCAGAGCTTCTAGATTCAACAATTTTCCGGGTGAGCATGCCCTGAACCCCTAGAAAACTTGTGCATATACGGCGCTCAACTCGTGCCTTTGGCACTTCTACTAGGGGGGGGAGCCTTCGAAACTTTTGAACCGGGGGCCCCCTGATATAACGTTACGCCACTGGGGAAACATGGCTATATATAGGAAACAATGTTTTCTTATATATTTTTCAGGTAGTGACTCGCTTCATTTTGTCTTCATCTCCAATGGTCTACTGGATAGCCGTATCCTGGGTAACACCGCCAAGTCGTGACGACAGCAAGATTCATTCTAATCTCAAAGCAAACTTTGTTTATATCTATTTTCTCCTATTTTACTGCTTGGGATATTTACTTCATTGTAATTTTTACCCTTGGACATAGTTTCTAATATGAAACATGAAATTCTTCTTGTATCTGCCCCGTACCCAGACGCCCCTTCGCCCATCTATTCCCACTACAATACTTCATGTAAACTCGTCCTATGCGCATCACTGTTTTTTTCAGTGGCGAAGCCAGCCAAAAATTGTTTGTCATGCTTCGAGCGGCGAAGGTGCGAGGCTTTCTAGGGGAGTCTGGGGGCATGACCAGTGGCGTTGCTGGGTAATATTTTTCTGGAGGGGCCATGCAGTGGGCTGTCAACCAATATGCGCCCCTATAATGTTACGCTTGATAAACGAGGGCCGAAGGCACGAGCCGACCGCCGCAGGTGCGAGACTTGTCTAGGGGGGTCCGGGGGCATGCCCCCCCCGAAAAATTTTTGAATTTAGGGTCTCTGAAATGCCATTTCCTGGACTTTGGGGGAAGATTTGACAGAAATCTGATGGTCAGGAAGCGGCCTTATAACGTGTCGAAATTTGCAATTTGGTTAGATTTTAGTTGTAGTACTTAAATTATGCAATGCTAAGTACTTCCAGCGATTAATCTAATCCCAATTCTATTCTCTACTGATCTAGTGTTCTGAATACATTTACAACTTACAGCTCTTTTATACAATAACACACGGACCCCACGCATATATGCATTTTAAGGTTTCCTTGCCTGGTTTCCTGGCTGCCAAAAGGGCGTGTTTCAGCATTATTTCATTACTCACATTACTCAAGTGATGTTTCTTGCGCAAACAACTAAATTGCGTTCACAACTTTACATCAGTTATCATAACTTCAATTATTTAATTTGCGCCGCTTTCGTGATTCGTGAAGCATAATAAAGGGCATAACATAAGGGCCTAATACCAGCAAAAAAGGGCATAATTCGGCGTGATCGCTTCGAAACCTGACCAATATTCTGGTAATGAGACATTGCCTGTGATCACTGATCATGTTTCTATATGAACGATTTCGTGTGAGCTGTGAAGTAGCAAATAAGCAAATACGGTTAGGCAAAATAGTTTGTGATTTAATATACGACTTTGTCACCTATGCGCTTTTATAGTCTGTTTTATAGCCTATAAACACATTTTTTCTTGGCGGAAGTAACTATATTTTTTCGAGAATGCGTTTTTCCCCACCCACTTCCAAAATTCGGCGCCCCCTTTTCATTTTTGCGCCCCCCAAGAATTGCCAGCTGGGGGGGGGGCGTGGCCCCCTGCCAGCACGCCACTGGGCATGACTTCGCCACTGCTCGCCTGAGTTGAGCAGGACTAAACTTCGGGCAAGCCACCCATTTTTCCTGCTTTTGCCTGCATGCAGGCAAAGGCTCGATATTCATTCAAAATAAGTTAAATAACGTTAACTTACATAATGCGCAACGTGCTGAAGTTAAGAAAAAATAAGAATATATATCAAGCTGCATGGATAAAAGTGTTTTCTTTTAAAAATTATATGCGTAAAAAAATCATCTGAAATTTTGTATGTCATGCTCAGCAGGACAAGCAGGACATCTGACTTCGCCACTGGAACTCTTTTTTTTACAAAGAGACGCCTGGGTACGAGGCAGTTCTTGTATCATGAAGAAGTTGTATATTATAATCCGGAACAAACGCTGTGTAATTTGTAAAAAAATATAATTTTTGCCTGGATTACAATTTACAAATCTTCAATAAGTCTATTAAACAGTACTTAAAAAACTCGTTAAAAGTTCATGAGGAAAACACAGAGAAAAATGATAAGCGTGTCGTATCTTTATATGTGATAGAGATTTAAAACATTCGCAGTGCGTGTTTTATGTGACTAAAGATACTTAGGTACTCGGTTTCCCCTCGTATCTTCATATGGTGCAAGTAAGGATAATATAAGCACATCCACAACTTACTACTTACTTCATTACTTATATCTGATAAAGCACTCCTGCTCATATTTTAAATAATACTTAGGGGTTTGTTGATTAATATAAAAACTTTTAGCAGAGTGCTCAATGGATGTCCAAATCATAAATAAATTTAAGTACAACAACTCAACAAATTCCACTAGGGCTAGACATCTTTGTTACTGTTTAGCTTCGTTGTACTTGAATATCTTGCTGCTATCTTCATTTGCAAAGTTATAAATTTGTAACATATCAACAGTAAATTCCAGAGTTCACGGAATTTGGCCGACCTTAGCTTAAACGAGGTCAAGTGACGTGTTTTATTTTCACTTTGAACGTTTGTTACAAATCAATTCACTAACATCCGATCATTACTTCCGCATTTTACATGCAAAGACACGTCGTCTCACTTCAAACCTCTGTTTTACAGCTCTGTATTTAAACCTTCAATCAGCTTCATCAATCCCTGATCATGGCTTCACGATATGATGATTGGCAATCAAGTAAGAAAACAGTCTTACAAAGAAACGCGTATATGTTTGATAACGAATTGATGAGCGATGTATCTTTCACTTGTGGGGAATCAAGTCGCATATTTCATGCACACAAATACGTGCTCGCTACGAGCAGTGCTGTGTTCTTTGCCCTGTTATACGAGAATTTAGCCGAGAAAGAATTTCCCATTTGTATCGATGACGCGGAAGAAGAAAGCTTCGAAGAGTTTCTGCGATTTCTGTACACTGACGCTTGTAAAATAACCGCCGAGAACGCGATAGGTGTTATGTATTTGGCTAAGAAGTATCTCGTTTCGTCTTTGGCGGAGAAGTGTTGCGAGATTCTAGAGGCAAGCATCAAGCCTGATAATGCCTTCGCGGTGTTGAAGCAAGCGGTGCAATTTGAGGAAAAAGAGTTAGAAGAAAAGTGCTGGAATATTGTTTCGGAGAAACCTCAGGAATGCATCAACTCGGAAGCGTTCTGTGAAATCGGATCATCTACGCTCAATGCTATTCTAAAGAAAGAGACGTTATCGATAACAGAAATGGAATTGTTCAAAGCAATATTGAAATGGGCCGATAAGGAATGTGAAAGACAGGGTTTAAATATCGAACATGATAAAACGGCAAGAAGGCGCATCCTAGGAGATAGTGTTTATGAAATTCCTTTCCTTGCAATGTCAGAAGAAAACTTTGTAAAATATATCTCTCCCACTGGAATACTTACAGCCATAGAAATTGTGTCCATTTCGCAAAAGCTCTACGGACTAGATGTGGAAGGCTTGAAATGGAAGGAACATCGAAAGAGGCAACCATGTATAGTATGTTTCAGTAAATTTGACCCTAGTAATAACGGAACGGGTTGGACTTACACCAGTGGATGTTCCGATGCTCTTGCCCTGGTTGTCAACAAAGCTGTTCTCTTTCACGGTGTTCGCTTGTTTGGTTCCAATGGCGGCCAATACGAAGTGAAATTTACGATTAAGGATAAGAATGTAACAGGGTCCTACACTTCAGAACAAGACAGTGACTGCGTGCCTGGGTATGACGTCATGTTAGCCAAACCAATCCCTCTCCTGCCAAATGAAGAGATCACAATAATTGCGACAATAACAGGACCACATTCTTACCACGGTAACAGTGGAAAATCATCAGTGACTATCGATGACATTATTGTAACTTTTAAAAACGCACCTACTGGCTTAAGATCCAATGGTACGAGCAAAACTCAGGGTCAGTTCTACAAGATTTTTCTTTCTAAGCTGTAGTTTTGAGAATATTTTGTGACTTGATATAAATTAATTTAAATGCATGGCTAGTATTACATGCTGTATGGGTCATACAATATATAATACTATAGCCATTTATGATGCTATAAAATTGAAATTTTTGGACATCTTGTTCGATAGAACTGCCGAAAGTATATTTTTTTGAGATTTTCATCCATTTTTAGAGGTAACCAGCAACTGCACATGCTCCTGGTCAGGTCTAAACATGTCTTTAGAACACCAGTAGATAGCATATCTCAGACCGTATACAAGGTGTCCCAAAACCCCCAAAACTATGCCCCAGCACTAAGCTGAATGCAAAGATGCGTAAAATAAATATTGACAGGGTGCACATATTTAATGTTGACTGACTTATAATATTAAGAAATTAAAATATCTTCTTTGTAAAGTGCACGATTTTCTGCTCTCAGGAATTTAAAGCAGCTTCTTAAACAGTTTCTTTATGCATAAAATTTACTTATGCCAAACTTTTATGCACTTGTGGATTCAGCAGAGTGCTGAGGCATTCGAATTCTAACAATACGTTATTTCAATAGTTTTGGGGTTCTTTGGGACACCCTGTAGATTTGAGCTGTTGGAAGGCTAAGGTTAAACAAGTTAGTGTCTGAGTTACGGGTTGTTTACCATTTACATGGAAAACCCATCCGGTTTGAAATTGTGCTAATGGTAAGCAAAATTTCGGATAGAAAATCTCATTTGGATTATGTGCTTTCAATTTAATAATTTCAATTGTTAAATCGAGAAAAGCCTGGAACTGGTGAAAAAATAAAAAATATGTAAATGGAACAACATTTACCGGTTGAAACTTTCCAATCGGTAAGAGAGGACAACCTTTCCAAACAAACCGTTTATTCCGGAAAAGTTCCGGTTGGGCCGTCGAAATATGCTTGTTCCATTTACTTTCCGTATGGAATCACCGGAATTTCCATGTAAATGGTAAACAACCACGGACTTACGGTATTTACATATGCCATATACCATGCAAGTATTTAACTGAAGATTCAGTTTATCCACAGTATAATGCAACGCTGTATATCCAAAAATCTCTTTCAGAAAACGCACGAAATGCTATCCTTGAGGTGGAAAAATACAAAATTATTTGGGGGAGAATACCCCCAGAACCACTTACTCAGTACATACGACTTTTTTTCACCAACAACCATCTGTCATCTCTCCATACTCAGGATAGTATGGTCACTTTCTGTGGATTGCCCCCCCCGACGAATTCTTGAAAAAGGCCCTGACCCTAAGTGGACTTGGCCCACTATTGTTTATTATCATGATGGCTTCTTTAATTTTAGTTTATGCGTGCAAGGGGGGGGGGGGGGATGGGAAGTAAGGTACCAAATTGCTGATTATGCTGAAAAAATAAAAATGGTGGCCTTGTAAACACGGAGTGATAGCTTATTCTTGTAAATATTGAAATATTTCGGTTGTTTCGGCAGTTTTTATTGAAAATTTTCAGCATAATCAGCAATATGATACCTTACTTCCCGTCACCACCTGCGCGCATAAATTAAAAGCTAGAATTGCCTATTCAGAGATCTGGATTGCGCATCAAAATGAGGCGTTTTACGTTGGGGTAAATTGTGGTTAAATCGTAACATAGAAGCATTAATTATATGCATGTCAAAGTATTGAACTGTTTAATCACTATTTGTGTTTTACCATGGGCTATGAAGATAGCTGTGAAGCTCATTGGAATAACAAGATAACTCATTGTCTATGCTAGTCAACGTTTATTCATAAATCTGGTAGTTCACTGTCATGTGTGTCGTGTATTTTTTGCCAAATCCACAAATAGCAATTTCCAATTTCCCAATTGTTCGAGTCATGGATAGGTAACTTTCCTAAAACATTGCTATTGGTTAGTTGAGCAAAAATACAATACACATGATCATGACGGTGAAGGACCAGATTTATGAATAAACGTTGACTAAGGCCCCGTTTACATGAGACCGGGACGAAGTGAAACCGGAATGAAAATTGAAATTGTCAACATGTTTACATGAGACCGGTACGAGGATCACAAAATCTTCAATTTATTCCCCTTGCCAGGCAATTTTCTTTTTCAGGTGGCTTTTACTAGCATGTGTTGTTCCAATGTCAAGATTACAGCCGAGACAGGTCTGAAATGTATTTGTGTTTACATTCATCCCGGTCTGAATTCATGCCGGTCTGAAGTCCAGAAAGCGGAATGACTTGAGACCGGTCTGAGTTATTTTCGTCCCGGTCTCATGTAAACGTTTATTATAGATAATACTATGACCGAAACGAGATGGTCCCGGTTTGACTTCGTTCCGGTCTCATGTAAACGGGGCCTAACCATAGATATCTTATATACACTAGATAGCGCATCTCATTTAGTAAAATTGAAGCCAAGAATATTCCAGCGGTTACCCCCATTTGAATAGATGGCGGCCATGTTGGTCGTTCCCACTTGCTAATAAACGCTTAAAAACAACAATAGCTTTCATTATTTGAATAGTTTAAAAACGTATTTGGAATAGGGTTAACTTAATGTTTAAGTTCCCTGTTTAGGAAATAGAAAACATACGAATCTTCTCATTTCATGGGAACGACCTGAGACTGCAATCACGGCTTCAATTTTTGAATTGCAGAATAATTAGATGCACTATCTAGTGTATATAAGATATCTATGGGCCTAACACAGATAATGTGTTGTATTGTTATTCTAATGAATTTCACAATCTTCCCTTCGATAGGCTATGGTTTTACTTATAGCCACAATAGAACTGTCATTAAAGATTTTTTTGTCCTAGCATCTTTTGTCTTCTCCCCCACCCCCCACATCCCCCAATCCGAGTCCCTTTTCTCTAAAATATCAGCAAAACATGGGAAGAGAAATGCATGAAGTTCAGAGGCGAGTTTTGATATTCTAGTAACTGAAATTTGCTTTGTTTACGTTCTCAACTGCAACGCTAAACTAAGCATTATCACGTCTTTCAAGCAACGTGAAAGCTTATTGCGACCCAAGTGAAATGTCATTTAAAGTCGTACTTTGTTTTAGCTTTATGTTGTTGTATTTTACACAGTTAGCAACCTTTTTAAATATATTTTATCTTCTGTGTGTAAAGCAAAAATAAAGAAAGCTATACACTTCAGGGAATATATTTTCTCATTTAAAGCGAGTCAACCTTACAGAATCTAATTGCTTTTAAGCAACTTTTTGCAATTTCAAATGACGATTGAAGAGTTGAATATTTTGAAATTCATATTCGCCGAATTCACGTACAGCTACCATAGATATCTTATATACACTAGATAGTGCATCTAATTATTCTGCAATTCAAAAATTGAAGCCGTGATTGCAGATCGACTCAGGATATTCCCATGAATTGAGAAGACTCGTATGTTTTCTATTTCTTAAACAGGGAACTTAAACATTAAGTAATTAAACCTATTCCAAATACATTTTCAAACTATTCAAATTGAAATGATGAAAGTTATTGTTGCCTTTTAACAAAATGGCCGCCATCTATTGAAATGGGGGTAACCGCTGGAATATTCTAGGCTTCAATTTTTCTAAAAGAGATGCGCTATCTAGTTTATATAAGATATCTATGACAGCTACATGTTATAGTTCAACACTGCAATCTATCTCGACGCAGAACGCGTTATTTGGATGCGCAGTGGACACTCTGAATACCATTATTGGATCAACCTCGTACCCAGGACTTCTGCGCAAAGGCTCTTGGTACAAGGTTGTAAATTTGCTATCAACGTTATTGAACAAGCGCCCTACAGGGAATCTAAAAAATCTCATTTGCCAACAAAGATGCGTTCGCACTGCTTGTTCCCAGTTGTTGACAAGTCTGGAACAAGTTGTTATCATCTTGTAACAAGGTTGATGAGGCCAACAGACTCGCAACAAGTTGTTCCAACAAGTCTGATATCGTCTGCACATATGAGTTGTTGACAAGTTGATGACAACACTGAAGTTCGTAGCAACTTGTCACGAACAGCCTGTATATATGATAGGCTTGTAGTTTGTTGGAACAACTCGTAGCAAGCCTGTTGCCGTCATCAACCTTGTAACAAGGTGATAACAACTTGTTCCAGACTTGTCAGGTGGTGACTCGCTTCATTCCATCTTCATCTCCCATGGTCTACTGGATAGCCGTATCCTGGGTAACAACGTCAAGACGTAGTCTGCGATAGCAGACTGATCTCAGCCAACCCCTCCTAGAGCGGTGGAGAAACAGTCTGCGTCTGCGATCAATCCAGACTAATGCCCTACAGTTACGTAAGCAGTATTTTGCATAAATATTCCTCCCCCCGTTGAGCGGGGGAAACTGTATGGCATTACCAGAGTATAATAATTAAAATTACATCAATTTAAGTACGACGACCCAATGCTGAATTCCACTAGTTATCTTTATAAAGATCTTTATAAAGATGCCTATAGTCACTAATTAGTGGACTTTACTTAGTCCTTCTTTATTTATTTATTTATTTATTTACTCAATTTAATTATACATTTTTGAGATTACAAAAATAGTATAATAAGGACAGATTATACAGAACTAATGGTTCCTCACAAGATAAACTCGATTAGGTTAAAATGCGGATGCGGAACGGAACGGATGCGGAAAGGAACGGATGCAGAACGGAACGGATGGGGTTAAAATGGGGAACGGAACGGATATGGGATTAAAATGCGGAACGGAACGGATATGGGATTAAGATGCGGAACGGAACGGATTTGGGATAAAATGCGTCATTTTAAACCTTACCAAAAATTTTAACCACAAATTGAGTTTTTTTCGCCTCTTTTTTAACGTTTGTATGTTTTCGATTATATGTTTTTTTGCAATGGAATGCAACGTCGTAGTGCTTATTATTCCTAACATATCTTATACAATTATTTCAATTAAAGTTGTGACTGAGACAACAGTCAAATGAGCAATATGAGCGCCAAAAGGTTGATGGGAATAATCATATTAAAAATAACAATTTAAATTTGGAGTTGTTGCGTGTAGCATCACAATAAATAAAAAAAATTGTATCAGTTCCACGAGGCACAACGTTTCTGATGTGTTAAGCCTGTTTCAAATGTGCCGAACGCATTAAAAACAATAGATAACTCGAAATTTAAATTGTTTCACTAACCACCAAATTTTGCATATTTTAAAACTTAATTTGCATTGCGAGCTGTCGCTAGAAGTATCCCCACGAGGCTACTGACATGCTAAACTTATTTAATATGATTATTCCCATCAACCTTTTAGCGCCCATATTGCTCATTTGACTATTGTCCCAGTCACAACTTTGATTGAAATTATTGTATAAGATATGTTATGAATAATAAGCACTACGACGTTGCATTCCATTGCAAAAAACATATAATCGAAAACATACAAACGTTAAAAAAGAGAAGAAAAAACTCAATTTGTGGTTAAAATTTTTGGTAAAGTTTAAAATGACGCATTTTAACCCCATATCCGTTCCGTTCCGCATTTTAACCCCATATCCACTCCGTTCCGCATTTTAACCTCATATAAGATAAACTGCGTACTTGAATACCTTGTTGCTATCTTCATTTGCAAAGCAATAAATTTCTGCAATATCATCAACGAGCAAATAGTTGCATTAACATAATTGCGTGAATTAAATTTTAAGGAAGGAATTTCATAGCTCACGGAATTTGCCGACGAGGTCAAGTGACACATTTCATTTTCACTTTGAACGTTTGTTACAAATCAATTCATGTGGTCCGATGTTTACTTTCGCATTTTACATGCAAAGACGCGTTGTGTTGCTACACAGTGGTTGCTACAAACCTCTGTTTTACAGCTCTGTATTTAAACCTTCAATCAGCTTTATATATCACTTCATGATCATGACTTCACGATATCACGACGATTGGCAATCAAGTAAGAAAACAGTCTTACAAAGAAACGCGTATATGTTTGATAACGAATTGATGAGCGATGTATCTTTCACTTGTGGGGAATCAAGTCGCATATTTCATGCACACAAATACGTGCTTGCTACGAGCAGTGCTGTGTTCTTTGCCATGTTTTACGGCCGGGAATTTAGCCGAGAAAGAATCTCCCATTTGTATGCCAGACGCGGAAGAAGAAAGCTTCGAAGAGTTTCTGCGATTTCTCTACACTGACGCTTGTAAAATAACCGCCGAGAACGCGATAGTTGTTATGTATTTGGCTAAAAAGTATCTCGTTTCGTCCTTGGCGGAGAAGTGTTGCGAGATTCTAGAGGCAAGCATCAAGCCTGATAATGCCTTCGCGGTGTTGAAGCAAGCCGTGCAATTTGATGAAAAAGAGTTAGAAGAAAAGTGCTGGAATATTGTTTCGGAGAAACCTCTGGAATGCATCAACTCGGAAGCGTTCTGTAGTATCGGATCATGCACGCTCAATGTTTTTTTAAAGAAACAGACAATCTCATTAACAGAAATGGAATTGTTCAAAGTAATATTGAAATGGACCGATAAGGAATGTGAAAGACAGGGTTTAAATATCGAACACGACAAAACGGCAAGAAGGCGCATCCTAGGAGATAGTGTTTATGAAATTCCTTTCCTTGCAATGTCACAAGAAAACTTTGTAAAATATGTCTCCCCCACTGGAATACTTACAGACACAGAAATTGTGTCCATTTCTCAAAAGCTCTGCGGATTAGATGTGGCAGGCTTGAAATGGAAGGAACATAAAAGGAGGCAACCATGTATACTCAGTTTCAGCAGATTTGACTCTGGCAATGTTAAGAGGAACGAGCTGAACGCCTGGCTTTACAATGGGAATTCAGATGCTCTTACTCTAGTTGTCAACAAAGCTGTTCTCTTTCACGGTGTTCGCTTGTTTGGTTCCGATGGCGGCCGATACGAAGTCAAATTTACGATTAAGGACAAGAATGTAACAAGGTCCTACATTTCAGAACAAGAGAGTGACCGCGTGCTGGGTTATGACGTCATGTTACCCAACCCAATCCCTCTACTGCCAAATGAAGAGATCACAATAATTGCGACAATAACAGGACCAAAGTCTTACAAAGGTACCAGTGGAAAATCATCAGTGACAATCGATGACATTGTTGTAATTTTTAAACATTCTGGGTTAAGTGTCAATGGTACAAATAAAACTGATGGTCAGTTCTACAAGATTTTTCTTTCCGAGCTGTAGTTTTGAGAATATTTTGTGACTTGATAAAAATTAATTTGAATGCATTCGCATGGCTAGTATTATATACTGTATGAGTCATACAGTGTATAATACTATAGCTATTTATGATTCTATAATATCGAAATTTTTGGACACCTCCTTCGATAGAACTAATAGTATAGATGGCTTTTTTGGAGATGAAATTTTTGAACGCAAATTTATATCCATTCTTAGACGTAACCAGCAACTGCTCCTGTTCAGATCTATACATATGTCTATAAAAATTTCTTTCGAAAATTCCATCTCCAAAAAACCCCGTGTGCTGTACGAGATAATGCCTTATATATTGAAAAAACTGACCGTCATTTGTCATATTTACATTAATAATATAATTTTCTGTGTAGTATTAATATGAATCCTGGGTTGATGTGCAAATCAGCCAATTTATAAAGGCGCCTATAATACCATGGCCTTTTTTAAGATATAAGCTGGGGAGTGGGGCATTTTCATCAGCCCGCCTTTATGCTCCCGTCCCCCCACGAGTCAATATTTCCCCTACCTCTAGTCAGGAGTCCCTTTTCTCTAAAATATAAGCAAAACATTGCACAAAAAATTTAATAAGTGAGGTTTGATATTCTAGTACTTGAACCTTGCTTCGTGAATCTTATGTCATGTCTTTTATGTTCAAATGATTCAATACCTTTTTAAAAATGCTTAACATTGTGTTGTAAATACCTGAGATTTAAAAAATTCCTTAGGCCATGGCCTTTTTTAGAATTTGTCTGAGGGGGAGGGGGCACCTATAGAAAGGGACCATACAATGCTGAGTATGGATAGATGACAGATGATTGTTGGTGACAAAAAGTCGTATATGGAGTAGTATAGGCCTATAGGGGGTTTGGGGGTATTCCACCCCTAGGATTGCATTTCGTGCGTTTTCTGTCAGAGACTTTTGGATATACAACATTGCATTATACTGTAGATAGACTGAATCTCCAGTTAAGTACTTGCATGGTATGTTTATGTACTGAAATACCACAACTCAGTCACTAACTTGTTTAGCCTAGCCTTCCAACAGCTCAAATGTATAGGGTCTGGAATATGCTATCCACTAAGTAGACATGGTCTGCTATTATTTGTTATCATGATGGCTTTGACAAGGTGAACCAACCAAAAGTGCCAAAATTACTGAATGATGCAATCTTTAAAAATTTTAGCAAAATTTTTCTAAAAAAAATTTCTTACTAGTACGAATTCTTTAGTTTGATGACTTTCATTTTTAATGTTCAAATTGCTATTTATTTCTATATACATGTAAAATCTTCTCCATCATATTTTCCCAAGAATTATACAATATTCTGCGTGCTACATTTAAAAATATTTAGAAGCTATTTAGACAACTGCAAAACTATGGATAAAGTGCTTGTGGGCTAACCTTTTCCCAATTCTACACTCTCGCAAACAAGAACGATAGCAGTAATTAAGCATGTTCGAAAGCCAATAGTAATAGTATAATAGGCAATGCCATCTTTTAGGTTATATATGCAGGGGGGGGGGAAGTAAGGTACGTATCAAATTACTGATTATGCTGAAAAAATAAAAACTGTTGCCGTATAAACACGGAGTGATAGCTTGGACTTGTAAATATTGAAATATTTCGGTTGTTTCGGCAGTTTTTATTGATAATTTTCAGCATGATCAGCAATATGATACCTTACTTCAAGTCCCCCCCCCCCCCCCCCCCCCCCCCCCTGCGCGCATAAATTAAATGCTGGAATTGCCAATTGAGAAATCTGGACTGCGCATCAAAATGGCGCGTTCTGCGTTGGGGGTAAATTGTGGTTGAATCGTAACATGGAAGCGTTAAATATATGCATTCGAAACTATTGAAATGTTCAATAATTTTTGTGTTTTACTTATAGCCACAATAAAACTGTCATTAAATAATTTTTGTCCTAGCATATTTTGTCTTCTGTCTTCTCGATCCCCTCCCCAGTCCCGAGTCAAAGTCCCTGTTCTCTGAAGAAAGAAACATCGGAAGAAAAATGAAATTTAGAGGCGAGGTTTCATATTCTAGTAACTGTATTAAATTTGCTTTGTTTACGTTCTCAACACAACGTTAACTAAGCATTATCACGTCTTTCAAGCAACGTGAAACCTTATTGCGACCCAAAAAGTGTTACTAGTTAAAGTCGTACTTTGTTTTAGCTTTATTTTGTTGTAGTTTACACTGTTACCAACTTTTTAAAATGTATTTTGTCTTAATTATGTGTAAAGCAAAAATAAAGAAAGCTATACACTTCGCCTTCGGGGATAATATTTTCTAATTTAAAGCGAGTCAACCTTACGGAATGTAGTGCTTTTAAACACTTTTTTTCAAATTCAAATGACGATTGAAGAGTTGAATATTTTGATATTCATATTTGAATTCATGTCCAGCTACATGTTATAGTTCAACACAGCAATCTATCTCGACGCAGAACGCGTCATTTGGATGCGCAGTGGACACTCTGAATACCATTATTGGATCAACCTCGTACACAGGGTTTCCGAGCAAAGGCTCTGGGTACGAGGTTGTATATTGGATATCAACGTTATTAAATTAAACAAGCGCTCTACAGGGTGTCTAAAAAATCTCATTTGCCAACAAAGATGCGTTCGCACTGCTTGTTCCCAGTTGTTGACAAGTCTGCAACAAGTTGCTACCATCTTATAACAAGGTTGATCATGATGAGGCCAACAGACTCGCTGAACAAGTTGTTCCAACAAGTCTGATATCGTCTGCACGATATCGTTAACAAGCTGATGGCAACACTGAAGTTCGTAGGCTTGTCATGAACAGCCTGTATATATTGTAAGCTTGAAGCTTGTTGGAACAACTCGTACCAAGCCTGTTGCCGTCATCAACCTTGTAACAAGGTGATAACAACTTATTCCAGACTTGTCAGGTGGTGACTCGCTTCATTATTTCTTCATCTCCTATGGTCTACTGGATAGCTGTATCCTGAGTAACTGCGCCAAGACCTAGTCTGCATGCGATAGCAGACTGATCTCAGCCAACCCCTTTATTGAGTCCTTGTACTTGAAAATATTGTTGGTCTCTTCATTTGCAAAGTTATAAATTCGTAAAATATTATCAGCGAGCAAAAAGCTGCTGCATTAACACAACTGCATGATGTTTTTGATGTTGCTCTGAGTGTATACCCACACTGGGCAGACTGAAAGTTAGCCTGACCACGGTGGGAATCGAAAAAGCGACCTTTGGGCGGAGATACTAGTCCAATGCTCTGCCAACTGAGCCCAAGGCCAAGTCTGTTCGAGTAAGTGTAACATCAAAAACATTATATTCACCTGAGTACATAACACCAAAAAACATCTGCATGAAGTAAATTTTAAAGAAGGAATTTCATAGCTCAAGGAATTTGCCGACCCTTAAACGAGGTCAAGTGACCCCGTTTATTTTCACTTTGAACGTTTGTTATAAATCTAAATCAACTCATGTGTTCCAATTTTTACTTCCGCATTTTACATACAAAGACGCGTCGTGTTGCTTCAAACCTCTGTTTTACAGCTCTGTATTTAAACCTTCAATCAGCTTCATATATCACTCCATGATCATGGCTTCACGATATCACGACGATTGGCAATCAAGTAAGAAAACAGTCTTACAAAGAAACGCGTATATGTTTGATAACGAATTGATGAGCGATGTATCTTTCACTTGTGGGAAATCAAGTCGCATATTTCATGCACACAAATACGTGCTTGCTACGAGTAGTGCTGTGTTTTTTTCCATGTTTTACGGGAATTTAGCCGAGAAAGAGTCTCCCATTTGTATCCCGGACGCGGAAGAAGAAAGCTTCGAAGAGTTTCTGCGATTTCTGTACACTGACGCTTGTAAAATAACCGCCGAGAACGCGATAAGTGTTATGTATTTGGCTAAGAAGTATCTCGTTTCGTCTTTGGCGGAGAAGTGTTGCGAGATTCTAGAGGCAAGCATCAAGCCTGATAATGCCTTCGCGGTGTTGCAGCAAGCCGTGCAATTTGATGAAAAAGAGTTAGAAGCAAAGTGCTGGAATATTGTTTTGGAGAAACCTCAGGAATGCGTCAACTCGGAAGCGTTCTGTAGTATCGGATCATCTACGCTCAATGCTTTTTTAAAGAAACAGACAATCTCATTAACAGAAATGGAATTGTTCAAAGTAATATTGAAATGGACCGATAAGGAATGTGAAAGACAGGGTTTAAATATCGAACACGACAAAACAGCAAGAAGGCGCATCCTAGGAGATAGTGTTTATGAAATTCCTTTCCTTGCAATGTCTCTGGAAAACCTTGTAAAATATGTCTCCCCCACTGGAATACTCACAGCCACAGAAATTTTGTCCATTTCGCAAAAGCTTTGCGGATTAGACGTGGTAGGCTTGAAATGGAAGGAATATAAAAAGAGACAACCATGCATACTCAGTTTCAGCAGATTTGACCCTAGTAATAACATAACGGGTTGGGGTTACAGTGGACGTTCAGATGCTCTTGCCCTGGTTGTCAATAAAGCTGTTCTCTTTCACGGTGCTCGCTTGTTTGGTTCCAGTGGTGGCCGATACGAAGTCAAATTTACGATTAAGGATAAGAATGTAACAGGGTCCTACACTTCAGAACAAGACAGTGACGGCGTGCCGGGTTATGACGTCATGTTACCCAACCCAATCCGTCTACTGCCAAATGAAGAGATCACAATAATTGCGACAATAGCAGGACCACAATCTTACTACGGTAAGAGTGGAAAATTATCAGTGACAATTGATGACATTATTGTAACTTTTAAAGACGCGCCTCTTGGGTTAAGTAAAAATAATACGGACAAACCTCATGGTCAGTTCTACAAGATTTTTCTTTCCGCGCTGTAGTTTTGAGAATATTTTGTGACTTGATATAAATTAATTTAAATGCTTGGTTGGTATTATATGGTGTACGAGTCATACAATATATATAATACTATAGCCAATATGATGGAATAATATCGAAATTTTTGGACATCTCGTTCGATAGACTAATGGTATATAGATGGCCTTTTTGGAGATGAAATTTTTGAACGCAAATTTATATCCATTTTTAGACGTAACCAGAAATTTGCAAGCCTGGAAATAATTTTTGAGGACCTGCCTGTCAAAATGACCAGCACCAATGAATTTGTGCCTGTCATGAAACAAAATGTACTGGTCATTGTACCGGTCTGCCAAAAACATAGGATACAGAATATGCAATTGTTAAAATCATTTTATACATGTATATGTACACAAAACAATGTCAATTATGTCTATAATGAATAATGTTATAACGCTGTTTCAAAGACAAAGTACTGAACTACAAGTCTTCGGGCAAAAAACCTACAAAATCACTAGCTTCACTGTCAGTGTCACTGAAAAGTAAAGCAGCTGTACGGCCAGAACCAGATGAATCTGTACCATCATTAGAAACTTCCATGTCTTCCACATTGTCAGATTCTGAAGCTGGTGGTGCTGGTGTGGTATCAATCACATCATTGATGTCATCAACAGAATCATCAGAATTGGCATCTTTTTCAGACACGTGATAATATTTAACTTTCTTTTTTCTAGCTCTATATTTCTTTCTTCTCTTCTGATTTGGCCGTCTAACTTTCTGACTTTGCCACATCTGAACAACAGGGCTAGCATCAAACGAACCAAGGGGAGGACCTTCCTCCTCAATTCTAAGAACATTTGTTAGCCTCTCTTCGCCTAAAGAACATCTTGCATCACTCTTTGTTCTCTTGAGTTTGGAAAACAGGCGTTCTAGTTTTGCATTGCAAATTGGCACAGAAAACAACAGTTGGACCAAAAGCAAAATGTTCTTCCACTTGGAGGAATACGAGCAGTTAAACAAAAGTCTCCATGTCTTCTTGTAGTTGGCCTTCTCTGACTGAAGAAAGTTTACTGTATGACTTAGCATATCGTGCCACTCTTCAAGAATAGCTTGATTATAGTTGCTTTGACAGAGGCCTTGCTTTAATAAAATAGGACGGAACTTCTCCAAAATACCAGTAATCATGTTATCTGCAAACTCGACTCCGTCCACTTCTGCTAGTAATTTCCAGTGCTCCGTGTTCAAGATCTTCGCTACAGACTCTAATTCAATGCTACTGGCACCTTCCAATCTGGCATCTACAGTAGAATGAATGGATTCTATGACAGTGTTTTTTGAAGCTTTAACATCAGCCGCAGCTTTGTTGAAACTGTGGACTGGAAATTCGATTCCTTGATAAGTACATGTGGTGTCTGTGACTACCAGTTTATTTAAAACATGTTTGACAGATGGAAGGTCTTCAAATGATTTCGACATCAACTGGTCAAGGGATTGCTTGGATCGCTTAAGGTTATGTATTGCTCCAACACTGTCAATTGGATCATCTTGGAATGCTTTAGACAAAATTGCAGCAGGATTGAGAACATCAATAAACAGTGCAACATATAAAAGCATGCGACTAGATTTCCATTTACGTAAATAACCTTTGAGTTTTTGACGATCTGTGACTTCTTTATCACTGCTTAAATGTTCTAAATGTTGCATGTAAACACCATATTTGTCAAGAACAATTCGAAGTGCTGATAACTTGAATGCGATCCATCGTGTTCCAGAAGCACGTTTTGGTTTCACAGAGCCCTCTTCAAATTCATAGTTGAGTAAATCATGAAGTTCTTTCAGTTCGTGCATTTTTTTGGGAGATTTATGATACAGGGAATATAACTTCGTCAGCATATCACCAACATCGTCAAATACTGTGCCATTTAGTGCGTCTTTGACGGCAAGCTCCAGTTTGTGTGCAACACACCATGTGTATACTAGCCAAGGAGCATTTTTCTCCAGAAGTGCTTTCACTCCATTTTTGTTTCCACTGTTCACGGATGCACCATCAGCTCCAAAACCCACTAATTTAGAATACAATTCATTTGGCAAGATCCCCAGTGACTCAAAACTTTGTTCAATTGCACTCGTAATACCTTCTGCGTCTGCCTTCTTTACATCTTTTAGACACAAAAACGAAAGTTTGACTTCTACTTCCTCTGGATTTGACTTAGAGTGGGGATCAAAATACAGCACATAAACGACTTCTTTCTCAGTTACTGAGTTGTCTGTACTACCGTCTGTTAAGACACTATAAAATTTTGCTTTTGTCAAATCTTCATTCAGCTGATGAGCAATAAATTGGGCATTCACATCAATAAATTCACCACATTGTTTTCGGTTATTGTAAACATCACCTAAGTCAACACCATGACGTTTCTCCAGTGTAATTAAATCTTCAAAGACGGTAAATGGCAACTCGTTTTTGGCAACAAAATACGCGATGTCAAACTTCTTAATTGTTTGCTCTAGCTGGGTTTCATTTAACTTTGAGAAACCATCTTCTAGAGTGCGTTGACTGGGATGAGGCCTAAGCGGATTTTCCATATTGCTAGACAATTCACCTTTGGATGTTAAATTCTTAATATAGAGATCGTATGCATGCCGATGACACTTTGTTGCAGCGTGATCTTGTGCGTTAGATAAACGAAGGTTACATGACCCTTGTATCCACGCATTAGAAAAATCTCGATTGTGCTTTATTCTTTCTTCAAACGTTGTGCACACCATGCATTTCATCAATTTGACTTGGCCGTGCCCATTTTCTTCATGATTTAGCCACACAAAAGCGTTGGATGGTGCCAAATCTTCGCTAATCCACTTTTTTAATGTGCTTGATTTTAACGTTCTGTCAGTTTTTTTTCGCTGTGAAAGATTAGCTAAATCTGAACTTCTTTCACTAGTAGTTGCTGCAGATGCTTCACTAGTTGTTGCTGCAGATGTTTCACTAGTTATTGGTGTGGATGTTCCCCTGGAATTACCTTCACTATCATTACTTTTGTTGGAAAAAAAGTCCGTTATTTTCTTCGACATTTTAATTTTTTCGCGGTTCAACAAAAAATTCCCGCCAAAATCGCGAATGACGTTTCCACTTGGAAAACAGTTTGATCATCATTCATCACCAGGATTTTTTCATAGTGGAAACACTGCACAAACATGGCGTCGCGTTTAAAGCATCGTGCATTTTCAATAAACGGGATAATTTTAAACTTTATAGCACAAATAATAGAGAATTTGTCGACAGCAAGATTTTTTATTTTATTTTCGATATTTGGGTTGAATATAAAGAATTTGTTGACAGGAAGGTTATAGTTTAAACACTGAAATGAGCGCCGGACAAAGTGACAGACACAATCAAATTTGTGCCTGTCAAAACACTACAAATCGCGTATTTGTGCCGGTCAATGACCGTGACCGGACGCTTATTTCCAGGCTTGGAAATTTGTCCTAGTCAGATCTAAACATGTCTATAAAAATTTGATTTCAAAACTTCCATCTACAAAAAAAACACATCTACTGTATGAGATAATGCCTTATATATTCAAAAATGACTATCATTAATATTTACGTCAATAAAATAATTTTCTTTGTAGTATTAATATGAATACTGGGTTGATGTGCAAGTTAGCCAATTTATAAAGGCGCCTATAGCAACGCCTTTTTTGACATTTAAGTTGGGGAGGGGGCATTTCCCCCAGGCCCCCTTCCCCACATAAGTCAATATTTCCCACACCCCCAGTCAAAGTTTCTTTTTTCTAAAACATTGGAAGAAAATGAAATTTGATGGCGAGGTTTGATATTCTAGTAACTGAAATTTGCTTTGTGAATCTTATGTCATATATTTTATCTTCAAATGATTCATTATCTATTTAAACATGCTAAACATCGTGTTGTACGTATTTAGTACTATTTACCTTAGATTTTGAAAAACCCCAGTCGATAGTATATCCCAGACTAGGCTCTTGGAAGGCTAGGCTAAACAAGTTAGTGACTGAGTTGTGGTATTTACACTATACCATGCAAGTACTTAACTGAAGATTCAGTCTATCTACAGTATAATCCTGAACGCTGTATATAAAAAGTCTGTTTCAGAAAACGCATGAAATGCAGTACTATAGGGGAGAGAAACCCAGACTCCCCTACTATTTCATACGACTTTTTTCACCAACAACCATCTGTCATCTCTCCATACTCAGTATACAGTATGGTGCCTTCCTGTAGATTGCCCCCCCCCCCCGAAAAATTCTAGAAAAAGGCCCTGGCCTGTAGTTCTTATAGTGGACATGATCTGCTACTGTTTGTTATCACGATGGCTTCGATAAGGCAACTTGGTTAATTACTATGTTAGCCTGAAAACTTTATATTAGCATCTCTATTGCACAAGATACCATTCAAACACGACTTTTTACAAAAAAAATACGGAATGATTAGTGCAATCTCTAAAAATTTACTAAACTTTTCCAAAATTGACCAAGTTCTACCAAATGTTTATAATAGAATACTAGTGTCGTTATAAAACGTTGAAAATAGAGTATACGATTTTTTTAGTCTAGTACTGACTTTCATTTTTAATGTTCAAATTGCTATTTATTTCTATATACATGTAAAATCTTCTTCATGCAGAATACATCATATTTTCCCAAGAATTATACAATATTCTGCGTGCTACATTTAAAAATATTTAGGCAACCGCAAGACTAGATAAAATGCTTGTGGGCTACCCCTTTTCCAATTCTACGCTTTCGCAAATAAGAACGACAGTAATTAAGCATGCGAGTTTTCGCAAGCTAATAGTAATATATGGGCAATTCAAGCTTTTAGTTTATGCGTGCAGGGGATGAGAAGTAAGGTATCATATTGCTGATTATGCTGAAAAAATAAAAATGGTGGCCATGTAAACACGGAGTGATAGCTTATTCTTGTAAATATTGAAATATTTCAGTTGTTTCGGCAGTTTTTATTGAACATTTTCAGCATAATCAGCAATATGATACCTTACTTCCCGTCACCCCCTGCGCGCATAAATTAAAAGCTGGAATTGCCAATTGAGAAATCTAGACTGCTGCGCATCAAAATGAGGCGGTCTGCGTTGGGGTAAATTGTGGTTGAATCGTAACATGGAAGCATTAAATATATGCATGTCAAAGTATTGAACTGTTCAATCACTATTTGTGTTTTACCATATAGCCTATGAAGATCTGATGGCTGTGAAACTCATTAGAATAACAATAAACTCGTTATCTATGTTACTGTTAGTCAACGTTTATTCATAAATCTGGTAGCTCACTGTCATGTGTGTCGTGTATTTTTGCCAAATCCACCAATAGCAATTTCCAATTTCCCTATTGTTCGAGTCACGGATAGGTAACTTTCCTAAAACATTGCTATTGGTTAGTTGAGCGAAAATACAATACACACGTGACGGTGAAAGACCAGATTTATGAATAAACGTTGACTAACACAGATAATGAGTTCTATTGTTATTCTAATGAGTTTCACAGCCATCTATCTTTCACAGCCTTCGATAGGCTATGGTTTTACTTATAGCTACAATAGAACTAGGACAAAAATTAAATATGCTAGGACAAAAATTTAGAGGCGAGGTTTGATATTCTAGTAACCGAAATTTGCTTTGTTTACGTTCACAACACAACTTTGAACCAAGCATTATCATGTCTTTCGAACAACAGGAAAGCTTAAATAAATTATTACAAAGCCCAGTGGAATTGTAATCAAGACCCAACGTTTCGTTTGATTACAATTCGACTGGGCTTTGTAATCATTTATTTAAACCAGAGTAGCGAGCGAAACATGATTAATATACCTGGTTGCAGTGAACGAACAAACTTTATAACATGAAAGCTTATTGCGACCCAAGAAGTGTTATTTAAAGTCGTACTTTGTTTTAGATTTATTTTGTTGTAGTTTACACAGTTGGCAACCTTTTTAAATGTATTTTGTCTTCTGTGCAAAGCAAAAATAAAGAAAGCTATACACTTCAGGGAATATATTTTCTAATTTAAAGCGAGTCAACAAATATATTTTCTTATTTAAAGCGAGTCAACCTTACGGAATCTAATTGCTTTTAAGCAACTTTTTGCAAATTCAAATGACGATTGAAGAGTTGAATATTTTGATATTCATATTCGAATTCATGTACAGCTACATGTTATAGTTCAACATTGCAATCTATCTCGACGCAGAACGCGTCATTTGGATGCGCAGTGGACACTCTGAATACCATTATTGGATCAATATCGTACCCAGGGCTTCTGCGCAAAGGCTCTGGGTACGAGGTTGTACATTGGATATCAACGTTATTAAACAACGGCTCTACAGGGTGTCTAAAAAATCTCATTTGCCAACAAAGATGCGTTCGCACTGCTTGTTCCCAGTTGTTGACAAGTCTGGAACAAGTTGTTATCATCTTGTAACAAGGTTGATGAGGCCAACAGACTCGCAACAAGTTGTTCCAACAAGTCTGATATCGTCTGCACGTATGAGTTGTTAACAAGTTGATGACAACACTGAAGTTCGAAGCAACTTGTCACGAACAGCCTATATATATTATAGGCTTGTAGCTTGTTGGAACAACTGGTAGCAAGCCTGTTGTCGTCATCAACTTTGTAACAAGGTGATAACAACTTGTTCCAGACTTGTCAGGTAGTGATTCGCTTCATTCTATCTTCATCTGCTATGGGCTATGGTCTACTGGATAGCCGTATCCTGGGTAACACCGCCAAGATGTAGTCTGCGATAGCAGACTGATCTCAGCCAACCCCTCCTGGAGCGGCGGAAAAACAGACTGCGATCAATCCACACTAATGCCGTACAGTTACGTAAGCAGTATTTGCATAAATATTCCGCCCCCCCGTTGTGCGGGGGCAACTGTATGGCATTACCAGAGCATAATTAAAATTCAAAAACTCATTAATAATTCAGGAGGAAAACACAAAGAAAAATCATAAGCGTGTCGTGGTTTTATACAGGGTGTCTCAAAAAAACCGCTACCCTTGGAAATTCACCATTGTTCTAATTTGAATGCCTGAGTGCTATCTTGAACTCATGGGTGCATGAACAATTTGAATGGAATTTTATGCTTGAGAAGTTATTGAAAAGTTTCTGCTTTTGTTCAGCATATGACTGATTGATTTAAACGCAACAAAAATACGTAAGTTAAACAAAACGTTGTTTATTTTTACAATTATTAAGCACCTCGTCCTTCGACGTGGCCCCCATTTCTCACAACACAAAGTAATGTTCGTCTATGCATATCACGCACGGCTCGGCTAATGAGGGCAGGCTGTTGTCGTAAAGCATCAAACTCTTCGATGATTCTTTGGCGTAACGCATCAATAAAGGTTCAGGCATTCAAATTAGAACAATGGTGAATTTCTAAGGGTAGCGGGTTTTTTGAGACACCCTGTACAGTATGTGATAAAAAATCATGTTAATTTACATAAATTTTAGCTTTGATTTTCTCGGTTTGGACAAAGTTTATTTTAAAAATTACTTCGCCAATGAACTCGTATAAGATGAGTCGTTTTTGAAGCCATTTAAAGCACTTGTAGTCGTGTTTTATCACATATAATCCGCTACGCGTCGTGTTTTATATGTGATAAAAACACTCCTACGCGTGCTTTAAATAGTACTTAAATCATTTTAAGTACAACGACCCAATAAATTCCACTAGTTATCTTTATAAAGATCTTTATAAAGATGCCTATAGTCACTAATTAGTGGACTTCATTGAGTCCTTGTTTATTTATTTATTTATTTATTTATTTACTCAATTTAATGAGACATTTTGAGATTACAAAAATAGTATAAGAAGACAGATTTATATACAGAACTAATAGTTCCTTACAAGATAAACTGCGTACTTGAATATATTGTTGCTATCTTCATTTGCAAAGTAATATATTCATTTCTAGCATATCATCAACAAGCAAATAGCTGCATTAACACAATTGCGTGAATTAAATTTTTTGGCAAGGAATTTCATAGCTCACGAAATTTGCCGACGAGGTCAAGTGACCCCGATTCATTTTCACTTTGAACGTTTGTTATAAATCAATTCATGTGTATCCAATGTTTACTTCCGCATTTTACATGCAAAGACACGTCGTGTTGCTGCAAACCTCTCGTTTACATCTCTGTATTTAAACGGCTTCAGTCAGCTTTATATATCACTCCATGATCATGGCTTCACGATATCACGACGATTGGCAATCAAGTAAGAAAACAGTCTTACAAAGAAACGCGTATATGCTTGATAACGAATTGATGAGCGATGTATCTTTCACTTGTGGGGAATCAAGTCGCATATTTCATGCACACAAATACGTGCTTGCTACGAGCAGTGCTGTGTTCTTTGCCATGTTTTACGGGAATTTAGCCGAGAAAGAATCTCCCATTTGTATTCCAGACGCGGAAGAAGAAAGCTTCGAAGAGTTTCTGCGATTTCTGTACACTGACGATTGTAAAATAACCGCCGAGAACGCGATAGTTGTTAGGTATTTGGCTAAGAAGTATCTCGTTTCGTCTTTGGCGGAGAAGTGTTGTGAGATTCTGGAGGCAAGCATCAAGCCTGATAATGCCTTCGCGGTGTTGAAGCAAGCGGTGCAATTTGATGAAAAAGAGTTAGAAGAAAAGTGCTGGAATATTGTTTCGGAGAAAACTCAGGAATGCATCAACTCGGAAGCGTTCTGTAGTATCGGATCATCTACACTCAATGCTTTTTTAAAGAAAGAGACGTTCTCGATAACAGAAATGGAATTGTTCAAAGCAATATTGAAATGGACCGATAAGGAATGTGAAAGACAGGGTTTAAATATCGAATATGATAAAACAGCAAGAAGACGCATCCTCGGAGATTGTGTTTATGAAATTCCTTTCCTTGCAATGTCAGAAGAAAACTTTGTAAAATATGTCTCCCCCACTGGAATACTTACAGACACAGAAATTGTGTCCATTTCGCAAAAGCTCTATGGATTAGACGTGACAGGCTTGAAATGGAAGGAACATAAAAAGAAACAACCATGTTTTGTCAGTTTCAGTAGATTTGACCCCGCCAATGTTACCAGCAACAGTTGGAATTACATTAGAGGATATTCCGATGCTCTTACTCTGGTTGTCAATAAAGCTGTTCTCTTTCACGGTGTTCGCTTGTTTGGTTTCATTGGCGTCCTATACGAAGTGAAATTTACGATCAAGGATAAGAATCCTACACTTCAGAACAAGACAGCGACGGCGTGCCGGGTTATAACGTCATGTTACCCAATCCAATCCCTCTACTGCCAAATGAAGAGATTACAATAATTGCGACAATAACAGGACCATATTCTCACTGCGGTAACAGTGGAAAATCATCAGTGAAAATCGATGACATTGTTGTAACTTTTAAAGACGCGCCTCCTGGCTTAAGTGGTAATGAGACGAGCAAAAATCGTGGTCAGTTCTACAAGATTTTTCTTTCCGAGTTGTAGTTTTGATATTTTGTGACTTGATATAAATTAATTTAAATGCATGGCTAGCATTATATGCTGTATATGAGTCATACATTATATAATGCTATAACCATTTATGATGCTATAAAATCGAAATTAAGATATAAAATAATAATATTTAATATTTATATTGCGCAAATTAACATGTTATAGTATATGATCAAATGCGCATCACAAAACATAATTACACTAAAATTATTCTATGCTGAATGGTTACTAACTAAAAATATAAAGAAGATTATATAGATTATATATTACATGAAGAATTTCCATTAAAGGCTTCTTCAAAATAATAAGTTTTAATTAACTAATTTCTTCAAAATACTAAAGTTATGCAGATTTCTTATATACATAGGTAATTCATTCCAGATTTTTGGAGCGGAGGTTAGAAATGATCTGTCGCGGAGTGTTTTCTTCGTTTTTGTACTGTAGTCTTCAAGCAATGTGCCTTCGTTAGATCTTAGACTATAGCACGATGTCTTTCTTACTTTTAAAAGATTGACAAGATAGAGAGGTGCATACTGATGGATACATTTAAAAGCAAGCATGCATGGCAATTTAATCACTGACGTTGGATAGATGGCTTTTTTGGAGATGAAGTTTCTGAACGCAAATTTATATTCATTTTTAGACGTAACCAGCAACTGCTCCTGTTCATATCTAAACATGTCTATTAAAATTTAAAAAACTCATCTGCTGTGATCATTTGTCAACTTAATTAACGTCAATAAAATAATTTTCTTTGTAGTATTAATATGAATACTGGGTTGATATGCAAATCAGCCAATTCATAAAAGCGCCCATTGCAAGGTCTTTTTAACATATAAGCTAGGGAGACATTTGCCCTCAGGCCCCATTTACGTCTCCATGAGTCAATATCTCCCCCACCCCCAGTCAAAAGTCCCTTTTCTCTAAAATATAAGCAAAACATTGGAAAAGAAATAGAATTTAGAAGAGAGGTTTGATATTCTAGAGGGCCCCCTATACCTCTTCACAATATGCTTTCACGTAAAAATATTTTGCCTTTTCACGAGTCACGGATTAAGAAAATCATCGATCACGTTTCACGGCTAAGTAAAATAAGCCCTTCACGCTTCACGCAAAAAGTATAGGGGATTAGGGGGCCCGATCACGTTTCACGGCTAAGTAAAATAAGCCCTTCACGCTTCACGCAAAAAGTATAGGGGGCCCTCATTCTAGTAACTGAATTTTGCTTTGTAAATCTTATGTCATGTCTTTTATCTTCAAATAATTCAATGTCTTTTTAAACATGCTAAACATCAATGTTGTAAATACCTTCGATTTTGAAAAAAAAATCCCTGTGGATAGCATACCCCAGACCGTATAGATTTGAGTTGTTGGAAGGCTAGGCTAAATAAATTAGTGACCAAGTTGTGGTATTTACATAAACACAAGATTCAGTCTATCTAGTCTATCTACAGTATAATGCAATGCTGTATATCCAAAAATCTGTTTCAGAAAACGCATGAAATGCAGTACTATAGGGGTGGAAAAATCCAAATATTTTTGGGGGGAGAATCCCACCAGACCCCCTAAACAATTCCATACGACTTTTCGTCACCAACAACCATCTGTCATCTCTCCATACTCAGTATAGTATGTCCCTTTCTGTACTACTGATCTCCACCCAGACAAATTCTTGAAAAAGGCACTGTCCTATAGTGGACATGGTCTGCTATTGTTTGTCATAATGATGGCTTCGAAAAGGCAACTTGGTTAATTGACTACGTAAAAAAATCATTACTAAGTTTTTCCAGAATTGACGAAATGCTACCGAATTGTTTTGTGTAAATTTAAGCAAGATCAAAACAGAATACTAGTGTCGTTATAAAACGTGGAAAATAGAGTACGAATTTTTAGTAATAAAATAATAACCATCTGTCATCCCTCTATACTCAGTATAGTATGGTCCTTTTCTGTAGATTGCCCCTCTGACGAATTCTTGAAAAAGGCCCTGGCCTATAGTGGACTTGGCCAACTTGGTTAATTGACTACGTTAGCCTGAAAACCCTATACACATCTCTGTTACACAAGATACCATTCAAAGACGACTTTTTACCAAAAAATATTGAATGATTGCAATAATCTCTAAAAATTGTAGCAAAATTGCTAAGTTTTTTCCAAAATTGACGAGAATTCTACCGAATTGTTTTGTGTCAATTTAAGCGAGATCAAAACAGAATATTAGTGTCGTAATAAAACGTGGAAATAGAGTACGAATTTTTAATTTAGTTTGATGACTTTCATTTTTAACGTTGAAAATGGCTATTTATTTCTATACAGGATGTATCAGAAAAAACGGAGTCGTCGTAAATATCCTTATTTCTATCGTAAAATAAACTACCATAGTTTCGTTTTGGGCTCAATTTATAGCTTGTTTTTTCATCTTTCGAATGAAGGGTTTCTTGAAAATTTTGAACGAAGGCTAATCGCAATAAAAAGAATTTAGTACAAGCGCTCGTTTTTAGATGCTTCGAAATATTGATCTTCGAAGTCCCTTGGGGACTTAATTAAAGGTTGTTTGCTAAAATTTAGAACGTTGTTGTTTAAAACGTTACAATCACCATTCATAATGCCAAAGCTAACAATTCCGGAAAGAACATTCATTGTTGAAAAGTATTTCGAAACAGAAAGCGTTGTTGCAGTGTTAAGACAATTTCAAATAGCTTTTCCAGGGCGTAATCTTCATCGAGCGTTTGGGGTAATGTCAACAAATACCGGCTGCATATGCATGGAATGGAAGAACCACCCCATAAAATTTAAATCGAAATAAAGGAAATTCGGAAAGAAGACTTGTCTTGGATATGAGACAAAGAACGAACTTGTGCATGTAAACTCAGAAATGGAGGCCACGTTGAGTAAATGTGTACTTCCAACTTATTTTTTGGAACGTTTAAATAAATTGTGAATTCAACACATCTACGTTTTTTAAATTTCCAATTGCACTTACTTAAATTGACACAACTCGCCAGCAATAACTCCACATTTTATAAAATAAAGTACATAAAATAGCCGAAAGATCGCCATTTCGAACGAATGCAAGTATAAATGTCTAATTCATATTCGCTTTGAAATTTACACTTTATGTGAGGACTCCGTTTTTATTGATACACCCTGTATACATGTAAAATCTTCTCCATGCAGAATACATCATATTTTCCCAAGAATTATACAATATTCTGCGTGCTACATTTAAAAATATTTAGGCAATTGCAAGACTAGACAAAATGCTTGTGGACTACCCCTTTTCCCAATTCTACGCTTTCGTAAACAAAAACGACAGTACAGTATAATTAGTCATGTGAGTTGTCGAAAGCCAATTGAGAGATCTGGACTGCGCATCATAAAAACGCGTTCTGCTTGAGGGCCAGTAAATTGCGGTAGAATCATAACATAAAAGCATTAAATAAATGCTCTCTAAAATATCAGCAAAACATTGGAAGAAACATGAAATTTAGAGGCGAGGTTTGATATTCTAGTAACTGTAGTTTGCTTTGTTTACGTTCTCAACACAACATTAAACTAAGCATTATCACGTCTTTCAAGCAACGCGAAAGCTTATTGCGACCCAAGAAGTGTTACTTAAAGTCTACTTTGTTTTAGCTTTATTTTGTTGTAGTTTAGACAGTTGGCAACCTTTTTAAATGTATTTTGTCTTCTGTGCAAAGCAAAAATAAAGAAAGCTATACACTTCAGGGAATATATTTTCTAATTTAAAGCGAGTCAACCTTACGGAATCTAATGCTTTTAAGCAACTTTTTGCAAATTCAAATGACGATTGAAGAGTTGAATATTTTGATATTCATATTTGAATTCATGTACAGCTACATGTTATAGTTCAACACAGCAATCTATCTCGACGCAGAACGCGTCATTTGGATGCGCAGTGGGCTCTGAATACCATTATTGGATCAACATCGTACCCAGGGCTTCTGCGCAAAGGCTCTGGGAATACGAGGTTGTGTATTTGATATCAACGTTATTAACAAGCGCTCTACAGGGTGTCTAAAAAATCTCATTCACCAACAAAGATGCGTTCGCACTGCTTGTTCCCAGTTGTTGACAAGTCTGGAACAAGTTGCCATCATCTTGTAACAAGGTTGATGAAGCCAACAGACTCGCAACAAGTTGTTCCAACAAGTCTGATATCGTCTGCACGTATGAGTTGCTAACAAGTTGATGACAACACTGAAGTTCGTAGCAACTTGTCACGAACAGCCTGTATATATGATAGGCTTGTAGCTTGTTGGAACAACTCGTAGCAAGCCTGTTGCCGTCATCAACCTTGTAACAAGGTGATAACAACTTGTTCCAGACTTGTCAGGTAGTGATTCGCTTCATTCTATCTTCATCTCCTATGGGCTATGGTCTACTGGATAGCTGTATCCTGTGTAACACCGCCAAGACGTAGTCTGCGATAGCAGACTGATCTCAGCCAACCCCTCCTGGAGCGGCGGAGAAACAGTCTGCGATCAATCTGACACTAATGCCGTACAGTGAGGTAAGGTAATTAATAGCTTTATTAGCATGACCATAAATTTACAGTATTGCTAAAGCATTACAAACAATATATAGAAGAAACTAGGACTATTACAGATTACTATTTGTGGAATGATTTATAATAGACTAATACAATATTAAGAAAAATTAAGAGGAAAGAAAGAAGACAAGTATGCTATTTACAAATAAGGTGGTTATTACAACCTTTGCTAATCCGCATTCCTGGTTTCAAGGTATTTAAGTCTTTGCTTGAAACATGAATAAACAAATTTTGAAAGTTTGGTAATGATTTCACTATCAGTTGATTTCATTAGGTCCGCTGATAGAGTTTGAGAGTTTAGATTAATCTCGTCAGATGAAGCATTCTCTAATGAACTTCGAAGGTTTGCACGAGATTGCTCATAGGCTTTGCAAGAGAGGAGGAGATGGGTTTCATTTTCCACCTCTCCTGAATTGCAGATTTTACATAAACGTTCTTCACGGGGTATATTTTGATAGCGCCCGATCTCAATTTGGAGGTCATGGTTGCTGACTCTAAGTCTTGAAAGACATCTTCTTTTGTGTGGATCTTTTATAAATACTAGGTAGTTTTCGAGGTTGTGGTCCGTTTTGAACGTTGAGTAGAAAGTCAGTTTGGATGAATTTTCAAGTTTATGTTTCCAAAATGTTAAGTATTTTTCCTCAAGGGTTTTGGTAATAGTTTTAATATGTTCAGTCGTTACGGCTTCTAAATTAAGGATTTCTTCATTTAGATTTAAATTTTTGATAGTATCCATTGCATTTCCGTAAAAAGACATTTTCTGCTTGGAGTGTAGATCTTTCGAGATTAGAAAAGCTTGCTTCGCAATGGTTGTTTGGGGAAGCGAGTTTAAGTGAGTGATGTATTTGAAGACCCTTTTGAATACGTTAATGATGAGAGGGAGTTTTCCAAGCTCAGCTCTGGAGGCAATGTTACTTGCTTTCCTACTGATAGCGAGGTAAATTTTACAGAACTTAAGATGAACCTTCTCAATTGGTGATTTATCCCAATTGTTGAAATCATTTTTCACGTATGTCCCCCATACTTCCGAGTTGTATAGTAGGATAGGAGTTATAATTGAATCAAATATTTTAATGGCATATTTGGGATTGAGATGACTGAAATTGAGCTGTCTTCTTATACCGTATAGAGCATGCAAGGCTTTTTCGCTTAGTTGTTTTAGAGCTAGAGTAAAATTACCATTGTGATTTAGTTTGACTCCTAGGTAACAGTATTCCTGTACGATTTTTATGTTCCGATTTCCAAGATTAAAAATTGGTCTTGCTTTTCTTGTTTTTCTTTTTTCAAATATCATTATTTGTGTTTTCTTCAAATTTATCTCCATAAGCCATTTTTTTCTCCAACAATGGAGATCGTCTAGAGATTTTTGTAGGCCGAATTTTGATCGAGATAATAAAATTAAGTCATCGGCATATAGAAGGCAGCTCAGTTTAGTCCCATTTGGTAGTATAAACGGATCGGCAGCTGTATTATCAAATAATGTTGCTAATTCGTTTATATAGATATTAAATAAAAGGGGGCTCAAAATACACCCTTGACGCACTCCTTTGGAGTAAGAGAAAAATTCAGTTCGATTTATTTTACTTTCTTTTACGGCGCATTTAGAGCTTGAATATAGACTTTTAATAAGGTTGTAGAAATGACCATCAATTTTGTTCTCAAGTAGTTTGAAAAATAGGCCTTCGTGCCAAACAGAGCCAAAGGCTTTTTTAAAGTCCACAAAGCATGCATAGATTTTTTCGTTTTTCTGATTTATGTGTTTATCAATTATTGTTTTTAAGACGAAAATGTGGTCAGCTGTTGTGTGGCCTGACTGGAATCCGATTTGGGAGGGGTGAATTATGTTCTATCAATGCTAAATTTACTTAACCGTTGATTTAAAATAGTACAAAGGAATTTACTGAGACAGCTAGTCACACAAATTCCTCTGTCGTTATTGGGGTCAGTTTTATCTCCTGACTAACTCTGGACTTAAAAATTGGCGTAATGAGACCTTCACACCATTGATCTGGGAAATGCCCTGTTTTTAAAACGAGGTTAAAAAGTTTATGGTATAATTTAAGTAATATTTTGACGCTATGCTTCAGCATTTCGTTTTTTATCTTGTCGGAATAAACAGATTTGTTGTTTTTTAATGTCTTTGCAGCACTCAAAACTTCTGCTTCAGAAATAGGTTCATCAAGAAAATTATTTGGTGTTTTTTCTTCAAGTTTTGTTAATTTTTGTAAAATGTTATTCTGTTCTGTTTCTAATGTATGTTTAGCATGCAAGGATTGGAAATGAGTGAGCCAGCTGTTAGCTGAGACATCTGGTTTGCTCATGGAAGGGTCCCCAAAGTCATCACTCGTGTTCTTTAAGAGTTTCCAGAAGGAATTTGGGTCATTTTCAGAAACTCTTTCCAGTTCTTCTAGTTTTTTTTTCATGGAAAAGTTCTTTTTTGCGTTTTAGAGTGTTTTTATAAATCTTAAGTGTGGCATGGTATTTGTCCCTTATTTCTGTGTTAACGGGATCACGGTGTTTTTGGTTTGCGAGTCTTCTTACTGAATGTCTTTGCAGTCGACATTCTTTGTCGAACCATTTTTTATTACAGACATTGGACGCTTTATTTCTGTATTTGTTCTTTTTGATTTTCATGGATTTTTTAGCAGCATGCATAATTAAATCTTCTACTTTTGAGGCAAACAAGTTGACATCTTCCTTTGAAGGAGATGGATTGGAATTAATCAAATATTGAAGATTTTGTTGAGTTTGAAATGATTTAAGATTTTCTGTAAACTTAGTCATTGAGTCATTGTCCCATACGAATTGTTGTGGAAGCCTATGTGTTTTAGGTTGTTGCGTGTGAGTAGTCTCACTGATAGGGACATGAGTAGGAGCTCTTTTAATCCAAGTCACTAGTTGACTATGGTCAGATAGATACGTTGGTGGTTTGACAATAAAGTTTTTGATGGTTTGGGTTAGTTCTTGGCCACAAATTATGTAGTCAACCACACTTGAGCCTTTTTGGCTGTGGGAAGTTGGTTTACCAAATGAGTCACCAAGGGTTCTACCATTCAGGATTCTCAGATTGCAGTTTTTGCAAATCTCAATCAGACATTTGCCATGTTTATTAATATAGTTATCAAAACTTTCCCTCATTTTTGGTTGAAAAGAGGTTTCAGTAATATCGTTTATGAAGGTATTTCCTTCTTTTGAGACAAAATCTTCAAGTTTGCTGGTACGGGCATTAAAGTCCCCCAGCAGCATAACATTTCCTTTTTTTGAGAAATACACTACATCATTTTCCAGATCATCAAATATTTCCTCGTCAAAGTAACGTGAGTTTTGAGGAGGAATATAGACTCCACAAATAAATAAGTCCTTTGTAGAGTCTAGGATTGTGTTGTCTATTCGACACCACAAGAAATTTTTAGTTCGTTTTTCGAGAGAAATTATATTTTCAAACTCTTTTTTGAATAGAAGCGAAATTCCTCCAGACAGACGGCAACTGGAGTTTGATTTAGGGGTTGCCGTAAGTGAGGATATCGCCTTGAAACCAGGAATGCTATTAATTTCTTTAGACCATGTTTCAGTTAAAAATATCAAATCATGGTCTTTTATATTATCTATGAAGTCATTATTGCTTAGCTTATCGCCAAGAGTATAATGCTTTAAACCATTTATATTCCAAGCACTTATTGATAGCTTAGAAAACATTTCTCTGCAAGTTTTCAAATGATTGGAAAAAGGTTGACTGACCCAAAATAAATTTGGGGCATTATGTTTTGCATATTTATATTAAACTAGGTATTAGATATGATGATTAGTATGGTTAATTAGGTTATATATTGAATAATGATGTGGTAACAGTTTTATAATAGAAAAGGTATAGGTTTAACTAATTGGTACTCACAAAATCATTGGAGTAGTCCATGGAGAAAATTCATCAATTCAGCAATTTTCAGGTTGGCATTACCATTTAATGGTCTCATCATGTTGCTTGGGCTACCATTGTGTGCGCGTTGGG
>CACRXK020002259.1:0-44969 GCA_902702795.2 Paramuricea clavata
GTCCCCCTTTAGCCGCGATGACGTTAAACTCACGCATATAAGGGACGGACCATTAGATTTTTGAGGGGGTTGGTTGCAGCTTTTTTTTCGTTTAATAGTCAAACGCTTGCAATAATTTTTTTATTTGTAGTTTTTAATAGGGGCGGGTTACAATATCTTTGAAAGAAAATTTGATAGTGTAAACAGGCCCTTTCGACAGCGACTGCTCCGTTTCCGGCCAGTGGCCTAGCCAGACCTTCATTTTTGGGTGGGCAAAGCTCACGCCGAAGGCGTGAGAAATCTAGAAATCTAGAGTCCCTGAAATGCGATTTCAAACATTTTGGGAGTGAAATCTAGCAGAATTCCAAAGATTATAAAGTACATCGAAGACATGAATTTTCCCAGGCAATTCTACTCGGAATTAAATAAATTGGAAAAGTGACCTTGAAAACAGGAGGACGGGTCAGGGTCACCTTATTTTCCCTCGGTGATGCTGGAGGGAGCATGTGATTTTGATCCGAAATGTTGCATTTAAATCATTCTAGGTTCTATGAGACGCCATTTCCGCATTCTCAAAATTGCGTTGCTTTTTATACGATACAGAGTAAGTCTGAGAAGAAATATTCATGTTATGATAATGCATACATATATTTAACAGTTAAAAATCTAAACTAAATCTATTCTTCTTGGAACCATATCTACACTAAGACTACAAATGCTTTAACGAGATTTTACAAATCAAGTTCCTCCAGTATATCGTCTTTTTCCTCACTCGAGACGTACTTAATCAGTTTCAGCTTTGAGCATGCAACGTGTACCCCCCCCCCACCCCCAATTTCTCTACGGATTTAGCCTTTTTGAGAGAATGGTTTTTATGGCGATTGGGCGGCGGGTCGCCCCCCCCCCTTGGCTACGTCACTGTTTCCGGCATAGTTTCAAATAGAATCAGTTACATAGAGACACAAACTGTAAACGATTGCCTTTGAACAAAAATACAGGTCCTGATTCAACAATTAAGAACAGGTCATAATTTTAAGGCGTGTACTTATCCACATTCATCTACAACATCTTTGACATGAGGTACAGGCAGCTGGAGAGATGGTAGCCCGAAGTGGCGGCAAGTTCAAGTTGGTCGGCAATCTGAAATTCCTGTTCCGGGGTTCTGTTTACCACAGAATAAACAAATCTGTTTACTCTGTGGTATTAATTATTAATATGCAATAAATCAAGGCAGACTATCCGCGCTTTCAGACTCAGTGGCTGTCGTACAACCTCTGGTATGTACTACATGTCTTGCAGCTATAATGAATTTATGTGTGGGGTTGGTCAAAGCCCTAGGACATGAAGTATATACCCAACCTCCAGCAGGCCATACAGCCCGTATGCCCGTTCGCAGGTTTCGTCGCCTTAATTTTTAGAACTCCTGTGTCTTCACAAATTTGGAAGCTTTGCATAATGCAATAATGGGTGATCATCAGGATTGTCATCGCATTCCATGTATTCTTCATATTTTATATCCAGAAGTTCCAAATAGGGGTCCAGGAATTGGAGTTTACTCTCATAGGATGGATGCTTGCACGGATTTTTTTTTTCAGGTTTTCTTCTCGCACGTGTTTTTTTGAAGGATAAAGGCTTGCTCGAATTTTTTTTTATTTCTGCAACCACCCTCTCAAATATCTAATGGTCCGTCCCTAAGTGCCCTTTGACCTGTAGAATCCATTTCAGGCATTTGCAGAGTCACGCGATACAAACTTCGCATTGTTTTGACGTTTTTTTAGTCGTATTTCCGGTAGGGAATTATCGCAAAATCGGACCAGAAATGTAAATTCGGCAATAAAAGATCACAATATATAGATAAAAGCTCGAAAATAACACTGTGTATGGCATTTTGAATGCTTAATCGAACAAGACTATCACAATGAGCGTTCGTCTCAAGGGGCCGAAGTTATGTTCGGCGAAAGGTATGTTTATGTTTATAATTTGTTAGTAATATTGCGTAATTTGATCATATACGAGCTCGCTTGACTTTCAAAGCTCATAAATCGCTATAATGTAGCTATTGACTAAAACTATCGTTATGAATTAGTATATATTTTTACACTGAATCGAATGGTGGTATTTTCATCTACATAGTTTTTACTGAATATGAACGAAACATCCGTAGACCGTGTACGTTCTACGCGTAATGGATAGTGCTGAGAAAGAGTTGCTCTTAAGCGAAAACTTCTAAGCTTTACCAGCATGTACAATCTCGAACAACTTATCGATAAACCAACGCGAATAACTGTGAACTCAAGTACATTGATTGATCTCCTATTCGCTAACAATAATCATCGAATAGTTTCCTCTGGAGTCCTACACGTAAACTTAAGTGACCATTCTCTCATCTACTGTGTTGTTAAAGCGGGTGTACGTACAGCACCAGGAAGAGTCATAGAATACAGATCCTTAGCTAGAAGACTTATTCAAAGCAAACTTTCCTCGACGATCTTGTACATGTTAATTTCGATTTTATTTCATGACGAAGAACAGGACATTAATGTCGCTGTAAGTAAATGGAATGAACTGTACACAAACGTTGCCGATCTTTGACAAACACACATTAACAATTATTATTAACTCTCTAGTTTTTTCAAAATTAGTTAAATTATATTATTGCTCTACAGTCTGGAGCAACACTTCTCAAACAAACTTAAATAAGGCACAGGTAGTGCAGAACTTTGCATGTCGAATAGTTAGTGAAGTTGGCAAATACGATCATGTCACACCAATCCTGCAAGAACTAAAGTGGCTTCCAGTTCCACAGCATTTATATTTTCGTGATGCAGTCATGGCATTTAAATGCATGACAGGAAACGCACCTGCATACCTAACTGAACAGTTTGTGAGACGAGGTGACATTTCATCTCGCGTTACTAGGAACTCGAGCATGATTGAAACACCTTTACACAGAACAGCAACTGGGCAACGATCTTTCAAATTCAGAATGGCCACAATTTAGATTTCCTTAAAACCAGAACTTAGGGCCTGCGAAACAACGAAAGACTTCAAACATATTTTAAAACAGAGACTTGTGGAAACATTTAAATTTAGGACCAATCTTAAGAAATTTTGATGTAAATAGCATATATATTTGTGTAGTACTACCAAGTGTGTGTGTGTGTTGGTGTGTGTGTGTGTTGTTATGTGTGTCTCTCTATTATTATGGTGTATAAAAAATTTAGATCAATTATGTAAAATTTCGCTGAAAAGCCTTTTAAGGGATGTGAAATTAAAATACAATAACAATAACAATCTTCATGCTCCAATTAAGAAATTTAGAACAAAAGGAATCCAAACCCCATGGCTTACTACTCAATCAATCAATCATATATTTATTTCCCATGTATACAATAATAAGTAACAAAACTATGTGTAGTTTGAAGGTGCTGGGCTAGAGACCTACTGGAAACCTTTGCAGGCCTTTTAATGTAGGCAACTAGTTAGGTTTGTAAAATTACATATATATTTACAGTGAAGAGTAATTATTGAAGTAAGTTTAAAGTATATATTATTTACAAAAGAAGGATATTATATCATAATTCACAGTTACAAGATTACACAATTTTCACTATAGAATTAACGGTTGCTGTATATCTATGATCATTGCATATAAGTTGAAAATGCATGGTCTAGCTTACTATAACATGTTAACGTTGTTTGATTAACCTTTTGTAGACATTGTAAGAGTTTATTCTTTTGAATTTTGTATCTAATGTATTCCATAGATTAACTCCTTTGTTAGAAATAGTATGTATGACATAATTAGTTCTTTTACAACACTTGTGTAGTTTTGTTGCATTTCTTGTATTGCAGTTATGAATTTCATTGTTTGTTACAAAATAATTTTCAAATGCTTCGGGTAAATTTTTAAGATAATAGTATCGATACATAAACAATGCAGTAAGGTAATCATTTATTTTGAAAATATCTAAAATGCGTAATTCTTTGAAGATAGGTTCTGTATGTTCCAAGTAAGATTTAAAAGTTATCAAACGCACAATTTTTTTGAATATTCAATCTTTTTTGAATTCGGATTTTGTATAGGTATTACCGCAAATCAAGTTGGCATAAATAAGATATGGATACACTAATGTGTAATAAATTAGCTTCAGTGAATCAATCAATCAATCAATCAATTTATTTACCACACAACATTACATTACATTACAAGATTCCCTTATATATACTCATATACTATAATAATATTGGTCCCATTTCACAATCCATTATTTGTTGAATTATATAAAAAAAATATTGTTGCGCAGAAGCTTGAGCAGTGAGAAAGCTCGAGAAAACTTGAACAAGCACTGATCAACCAACGGAACTGGGAAGGAGATTTTTAAGAATCCATGTATTCAATTGAGTGAAAAAGGAAATATGGCTATATAGCAATAAATCATAAACTATATTATACTCAATATTTATGAATATGGGACCTTATTCTAGCCCGAAAAATAAATAACGTAGCAGCTTCGGTTATATATTTATCTAGTGAGTTCCAAAACAATGATCCACTGTGTTTAAGAGTTTGTTTTCTCGTTGTTGTTCTGACTTTGTTGATATGAACTCTGTTGGCATTCCGCGTCTCGTAAGAGTAAATATCTTTGTTAAGGATGAAGTAATTCCTAAAATGTTGCGGGAAAATTGAGGACTTGTCAAAGCATGTATACATAAAAGAACCAGTTTGAAATTTATTAATGGCATAAACATCAAGTAACTTAAATTTTGAAACAAGTGGCTCAGTAGGATCTCGATATCCAGCATTAGCAATAATACGCACTACACGTTTTTGCAATTTCATAATTTTATCAAGATTAGTTGGGTAGGTTTTAGTCCAAACTATATTACAGTATTGTATATACGGTAACACCAAGGAGCAATATAAAGTTCTTCTGGTGGGCCTAGTAATAAAATGCTTTACTTTGTTGAAGGCTCTGGGGTTTTTCTTTGATACCTCAGTTATATGGTTATTCCAAGTCAAATACTCATCAATTGTTATACCAAGAAAGGTTGTGCATTTAACATGTTCTACGTTTACATTATTTACGCTAACTTTTACATCTTGTTTTAATTTCTTATTTGTAGATCTGAACATAATATATTTAGTTTTTTTAATATTTAGAGATAGTTTATTTGCATTTAACCATTCTGCAACTTTATTCACCTCTTCTTGTATGACCTTATTTTGTTATTTACGACAGCTGTTGCTATAAAAGATATATTAGTATCATCTGCAAACAGTATAAACGAAAGTAAATTGCTACTATGTTCAATATCATTTATATAAAGTAAAAATAAAATTGGTCTGAAGAATTGAACCCTGTGGGACACCTGTTTTAATTGTCATTTCTTCTGACCGAGTTTGATTGTACTTGGCAATTTGTTTTCTGTTTGTTAAATAATTGTCAACCCATAGTTGAGTAACTCCCCGTATACCGTAATGTTCTAATTTTTGAGCCAGAATGCAAGATCGCGACTACCACTAAGTCAAATTCTGAATGACAAATGCAAAGCTGAATACTACTCGAACCTGATCAATACGTATAAAGGAAACACTGGTGCTTTATGGAAAACGTTAAATGACATCTCGTCCCGAAAATCTCACTCCTCGCCATCTTGTATTGAAGCTAATAGTATTTATGCCTTCCGTCTCAACGAACGATCTTAAACTATGTATTATACATGAAGACATTACTTCCCACACACGCATTATCGGCTTGAGTGTTGCATCTCCTGAGCTCCGTTTACTAGGCGGTGTACTAAATAGAACACTGTAAATAATTCATCTCGTTGTTTGGTTAATCTGGCTAGCTGTGGGTAAAGATTCCCCCAGCCGCTTTATTTTAACTTTCTAAATATAATACATAAGATATGTATCTAAATTAAAATGTTCTGAAAACCGTTTTGCCCAGTAAAGGTGAGGGCAAGATTACGCCATAACATATACAAAGCTGGAATTAAAACTACAATCCATATATTATACTATGGATGCAGACATGGGGAGGAGGTGGGTTATCAAGTTTTTTTATTGTCTTCACTAGGTGATGTTCCTTTGACGGTAAGCTGTACAGTATGTGAATGCTTAGGACTTAGCATAGGGGTGTGTTATAACCCTTTCGTAATCGTTATCTATATATAACCGAGTCTGTTCAAGATATACCTTAGGCATTTCCTCTCTCTGTCAGCTTAATATATAATACACCATGGCTTATCAATTGTAATAACCGACTTATCTCCCCAAAGTCTGAGACGGAGGCCATAAAATTCCTATTAGCTCGCAAATATTTTCTTTCTCATACCGACTCAAAGTTTATAGCTGAGTCATTGAATGATTATTTCTCAAGCATAGGATCCAAATTGGCATCTAAGATAAGAAATTTGTATCCAAATCGGAATTCTATTAAGCAACCTAGTCAGTTTAGGGAAAATAAATTTGTTTTCCAGCCAATTGAAAAAAGGTGTGTGTATATATGGTGTTCTGAACAATCTTAAAACCAACAAAACTGTAGGCCTCGACAAAATCAGCGCTAGGTTACTTAAATATTCTTCCAGTGTTATAACTCCCATCTTAACCAAACTTTTCAATCGTTCACTCACTTCCATCAACCTAGAAGTCTGGCAAAGTAACAGCGCTTCTTAAATCTGGTGACCAATCCAATGCTAGCAATTACAGACCAATCATGATACTCCCCACAATTAGTAAAGTTCTCGAGAAAGCAGTTCACTCTCAAGTTTACCGCTACCTTATTGACAATAAAATATTAACACCATGCACGGACAGTTTAGTTTCAGATCTAAACTTTCCACTGAGATTGCGCTCGCACATTTCACGGACACCATTTTGGCTAACATGGACAAGGGTTAGTAACCGGAGCTGTTTTTCTTGACCTGGCTAAAGCCTTTGATACTGTCGACCATTCTCTTTTATTTGAAAAGCTTGCCTCATTTGGTCTCTCCAATGATTCTGTCAACTGGTTCAAGTCATACCTAACCAATAGAAATCAACTTACCGCCCTGGCTAACACTGTTTCCTCTTTCAAACACGTTCCTGTCGGAGTTGCTCAAGGTAGTGTTTTGGGTTCACTACTTTTTCTTATTTTAGTTAAAATGCCTATGACACGACATTTCACCCCAAAGGTTTATGGTTGCATTGTAAAGATCACTTAAAATGACTTGATAATTTATTTTATAGAATTTTGGTAACTTGTTTCCTTTGCAAGATATTCAACTTTGTTTCATATGCAAATATCACCGGTGTGACATCACATCACATCACATCACATCACATCACATCACATAATGAGTTTTCAGAAAAGTATAGTTTTCTTGACGAATACTAAAAAACTTAAAAATCGCTCTTGTATATGTATTAATTTCATAACTGGTAATTAACTTACTGTATTTGTTTGTAAAAATATTTCATCAAGATAAAATATTGCGTTTTCAAAATGTCATTATGCGATGTGATGTCGCACCGGTGATATTTGCATATGAAACAAAGTTGAATATCTTGCAAAGAAAGAAAGTTACCAAAATTCTATAAAAGAAATTATAAGTCATTTTTAGTGATCTATACAATGCAATCATAAACATTTGGGGTGAAATTTCGTGTCATAGGCACTTTAATGATTTGCCTTATTGTATCAACCATTGTGAAATATCCTTATACGCTGACGATACTGTGATATATTTTTCTTCAAACAATGCTTGCGATCTTGAAATGAAATGAAACTCCGATCTAAAACACTTGTGCAGATGGTTTAACGACAATCTTCTGACATTTAATGTCTCCAAGTGTACATTTGTAATTTACGGAAGTTCTCCATCACGGTTAACGATTCCATACTTCATAGAATTGACTCCTTCAAATACTTAGGAGTTACAATTCAACAAAACTTAACACCTGGCCAACAAAACTTAACTTTGTCTTCTCTATCTCTCACTCGTCCGATCTCACCTGTCTTACGTCAGTGAGATCTGGGCACCTCAAGCCTCGTCACGCGATCTTGCGATCCTGGAGGGTGTTCAGAGACGAGCTACTAAATTTATACTTCAAAATTATGAGTTGTCTTATCTTGAGCGTCTTAGGAAACTTAATTTATTGCCTATATCTTACTGGCTTGAAATAAAGGATCTCATCTTTTTTTTTCAAATGTAAACAAGGCCTCTACGACCTAGATATCTCCTCTTTTCTCACCTTTTCTTCTAATCTCTCATCTCGCACCCGTTCAAGCAAGGACAACTTGCTTCAAGTCAATCCGTGCAAAACGTACCTCTCTTTTTAGAAACTCTTTTTTAACCGAATCGTCTTTCTATGGAACAATCTCTCTCCGATCATTCGTAACAGTTCGTCTGTTTCATCCTTTAATTATAAGTTCCAGCTCCATTCTCACTACTCTTCTCAATTAGACTCTTCTTTTGATGTTAACAGAATGCGCACTTGGAAAACCTACTGCTCTAAAGCCGTTCTTTCAACTTAAGCTATTGCTCATAATCTAAGCTCTTAATTTTTATATAGTTATGTAAATAGTGTTCTAGTGCTTGTCTTTAATGTATGTCTACTTATTGTTTTGTATCAGGTTGGCCTTCACATGGGACTCATGTCCTGTTGACTATACCTTAATCATTGTTATAATTTTGTATGATTGTAAATAAATAAATAAATAAATAAATAAATAAATAACGTATCGACAACATCTGCAAGAAGTTTAATCAACGCCTTGGTCTCATTCGCCGCATAAAATTCTTAATCTCTATACAAGCCAGACTCACCCTTTACAACAGCCTTGTCCTCCCTCTATTGGACTACAGTGATATCGCGTGGGAGACAAAAACAACTCCACTCTAATGAACCACCTTCAAGTTCTGCAACATAACGCTGCGAGACATATCCTTAATCTTCCTCGCCACTCCTCCGCTACCGAAGCCCTTGAAAATCTAGAGTGGAAACCACTTTACCTACGTCGAAAATACCACCGTTGTATCTCTGTCTTTAAATGTCTTAAGCATCTAGTCAACTTTTATTTTAACCTTACCATGATCTCTCATATACATAGCCATAAAACACGCCAGAATGACAACTACTACCTTCCACGCCCACAATTTACTAATCTTAATCTCTTTAAATCTAAATTAAAACAATTTATCTAATTAAGTTGAACAATTTATAAGTTGAGTTTTGGGGGGTTTTTCTAACTATGAAGTATAATTATATATAATCCATTAGTAAATATCAGGGGCCGTCGAGAGGGGAACAGGGGGGGGGCAAATTTCCCCGGGCCCCGAGGTGCTGGGGACCCCTGAAAATCTTTTGTTGCGCCCCGGTCTATTTTGTGTGTTAAATATTTCCGCGCAAAGGACAAGGAAATTTGGCATGAAAAATTTAGACAAAGTCTCAATTGCGACGTACTCGTCCGGAAAAATTTTTTACCTAAGAAGTTGTCGACGGGGGGGAGGGGAAGGTTGTTCTCCGAAAAAAAAATTTTCCGGAAAAAATTTTTAAATAGTGGCCCTCAAAAAATATTTTGCCCCGGGCCCCCGTCAACCTCTCGACGGCCCTGGTAAATATTGCATATTTTTAAAATAAGCATAGTATAGTTTACCATGTATAATATAGATATATATTACAGGACCTCCCTGAAAAACACTTCGGTGAGTGGAGCTTCCTGAATAAATATTATTATTATTACTATTATTAATTTGCAAACTGTCTTCTATACAGACTCGGAAGTCGTGTTGGGTACTTGGGTTACATCAATAACGAAGCCCGCCGTTTCCATACCTACGTCGGGAACAGAGTCAACATATTTGAGGTCGCACCGAACCAGAGCAGTGGCACCGTGTTTAGTGGTAAAAACAACCCAGCTGTCGAGGCTTCTCGTGGTCTTGCTGTTCGAGAAATACTTGACAACCAGAAATGGTTCGCAGGTCCGTCGTTCCTGTGGGCAAGTGAAATATCAGCCGTAAATGAATGTCCAACACAGCTGAACGAAAGTGACGTAGAAGTGAAGACAAGTAGCATGTTATCGTCATTGATGTCCAACGCTGCGAGTATCCTTGGCAAGAAACAACCAACAGAAGCTCTTCCGTATATATTTCCATGCAATCTAAATCTAAAGTATTTCAATCGATTTTCTTCGTGGCATCAAGCAAAGAGATGGTTAGCCCAGATCAAGAGAAGAGTCGCAAGTCTCAAACGACAACATAAAAGTCATGATCAGCATCCCATGAAAAGATCTGTCAGCACAGCAGCGCCTCAGAAAGAAACAGGAACGGCAGTAATCTCCGTTGATGAACTGATCCAATCAGATATTGTTACTCTACGAAGCCTCCAGCAAAGTCATTATGCACCAGAGATTAAAGTACTGCAAAATCGTTTGGGAAACAAAAGCAGATTCGAAGATCGTAAAGATGCTCGTGAAAGGAACCATTAGGTCAAACAAACGAGTATGGATCCATTTATCGACCTGGTAGGACTCCTTGGAGTTGGTGGCCGTATACGCCGAGCATCTCTTTCGCATGCTGTTAAGCATCCTGTGATCATTCCTAAGAGCGGTCATATCGCAGAACTAATTATTCATCATTTTCATTTTGGGTGAATACTTGCCGAGATATTTTATTCTTCCCCTCTCCAAAGTCGGAAATGTAAATATAAACCGGACGAGACGAAATCCTGACAGACACAAAATCGAGATTTCGACAACATATATAACTCGGGCGAAAGATTGGGTTGAGTGGACTCTGGAGAAACCATAGCACGTCAAAAATATAACTAACCAAAATAGGTTGTTCTGTATCTAAGTCCACAAAAATTATCCTGATGAAAAGTTATTAAATTATAACCAGATTGAGGCTTCATCTTAACATTCTCGGCATTCTGATCCTCAAAGTCAAGACTATCGCCCGTATTCTAAAAACTCACTCACACTCACACTCAATGAGTGGAGGTTCAATCTGAACTTTTCTTGAGTGTCAATGCTGTTTTTGAATAGCTGGAGGGTGAGTAGTCACATAGTAAGGTACGACACTAACCCTCCAGCTATTCAAAAACAGCACCGACACTCAAGAGAAGCTCATATTGAACCTCCACTCATTGAGTGTAAGTGAGCTTTTAGAATAGGGGTGTATGTATTAACCCATTCCTGAGTTAAAAAAAAAACATATTAAGTCCTTTATTTGCCGACGCGACTCAAATAGAAGGAGAAGATCAAGCATAATCATTCAACTTTTGTAACTAACGAAAGAATGTTTTCAATACGAATTTAATATTAGCTATTTACGAAAAGGCAACTGAATGACTAATTTTGTATTATTTTATATTTTATGCATTACCAGGTTAATAAACAATTTTTCAACAGAGACTGTTATTAAAAGGTACGTAAAGTGTAAAAATTTACGATTACAAACAATCCATACAAGCGGAATTATAACTCTTTAAAGAGCTCTAATAATAAATATTAAAGCCCAGCAAAGTGCTTTTAAAAGAGCCATGAACCATTAAATTTTAAATTTTCTAATAAAAATTTAGTAACGTTTCGACATCTTCAGACTATATTAAATGTCTTAAGTTAAGACGAAACGTTACTAAATCTTTATTAAAAAATATTTAATTTAATGGTTTATGGCTCTTTTAAACGCACTTTGCTGGGCTTTAATATTTATTATTAGAATTCGTTTTCCGCCTGGTACTTCTCTGGTAACAATCTTTAAAGAGCCTTTGAAAAGCCTTTGAAATGTGCAAAAGCATCGAAACGAGGTTAGTCAGGCCCTTCCACTAAATCCAACGCACAAACTCTACTAAATCCAACGCACAAACTTATGTATGCATAAGAGTGATTCAGGGTCTTCTGATGTCTTGGACACTCAAAGTTTTCTTAAAATTAAACTACCAAGTGCAAAAACGTACTATAATTAAGGCTTTTTTGCAAACAACGCATTTGAATTTATTGAGGGCAAGTTTTAATGTGTTTTATGAACTTTTGGTATACCCTACGTCTTTCCCAGACTATGCTGCATTTTATACAAGATTGAATATACAATTCACGAATAAGTATTCACGCAAAAACGCCTGCTACGCAGGTTCACACATGATTAACGTTCTTCCAATTCATGTTCAAATATCCCAATATAATATAAGTTTTTGGCGATCGGGCGGTGTACACAATGTACATTAAAAAAATGATTTCGTACCTTGATAATTAGTAAAACAGATTTCAAAATTTTCCTCTTTGAATTCAATTCTCTTTTTAATTCATTTAACTTTTCATATGCATTTATATGCACTTGGAAGTTCAATTTTAACGAATCACATGAAAGGATGCTTAATTATTTTTGTGTGTTGTTGGTCTTATGTGTACTCAGGTGAATATGATGTTTTCAGGTTTTCTCCAGGTACTTCGATTTCCTCCTGCGCTAGCATCGGACCAACGATTCTTTTCCAACCTGAACTTCTACAAAAGTTAATTTAACTAAGAAACTTTTGCATACAATACATAGGAAACTCAAAGACTTGAACAACAAGAACCAAGTCTATATTAATACAAAGTCATACATAAACAATTGAAAAAACTTGCCCTATACTTCTCAGCTATACTAAATCAATTCGAAATTGAAAATATGTTTTACAATTTGTTATGTGAATCGATCAATTTGTCAAGCTTTCTTGCATGATTTTTTTCTATTTTTGCCCCCTTCACTCCGCCCACGATTATTGATGAACTTTAGACTTCGTTAATGCTTTGAATTCCTTTCCCCGGGTGTAAATAGCCGGGCGGAATTAGTACCCTCGCCCCGGGCTTACGCCCGGAACGGCGCTCCGCGCAGTTGGCTCGGGGATAAATAAACTTTGCTTGTTTTACACGCGTAAAAATTATAAGCCTGCTGTTTAACTGAATTGAACAATGTTTTGCTGCCTAAGTTGTTCACACTTGTCAACAATATGGAACAATATTGTTGAGCCTGAATCGGATGTAATAATATTGTTCAATATTGTTGACAACTGTGAACAATGTGGAAAACATTGTTCAATCCTGTTTTCATCAACTACATTCTGCAACAACGTGATCGTTTTTAGCCGTGCAGTATGGCATGAACAGATTGTATTAAATTGAAACAAGCTTAACATTCGATAATACTGTTAAGGAATATACAAGTAACACACCTGTTCGCACGAGTGACAGTATACCACCATGGTATGTTGTATAATGTTCTCCTTGGCATGCAATCACGGTCTTCATCTTATCCATATATTTCATTATATTCGCATTAAATGGATCAAGAACAGGCAAAGTGCATTTGAACTGAGACGATTCTTGGAAATCTTCAATAGGAGTTGCGCATTGCCTTTCCTCGAGTAAATCCACATTTTTTCGAAATTCTGCTCTGACGTAAAATTCCAAGAATGGATCGTGTAGTGGCTCGCTACTGACGTTAGTTTTGAGAAAGAGACGGCCTGATTTAGACGCAAAAACGAATCCCTGGCATTCTTTGCCGTATGATTGACACAACATCATGGCCTGTTCTGCACTGCGTAGTCGGAATTCGTGACATTTTCCGTCTTTATCACAAGGAAGGTCATTGCCTTTCACGTCAAAATAACCTACCTACAGAAAAAAAAATAAATCCTATGTTTTATCTTATTTTATCTAGTTATTTGTTATAAGTTTCATTTGCAATATAGCTCATTGTGTCATGTAATTGCAACTGTTTACTAAACTTATAACCATCCACACGGGTAAGTTATGTCACTGTAAAGGTGTTAAATTAATACCCAGCTTACTTCCTTCTTGTGAGATATATATTTAACAATTTGTTTGCGATGTTACTCTGAGTGCATATCCACACCGGGCGAGCTTGAAAAATATGCCCGGCCATGGTGGGATTCGAACCTACGACCTTTGGAATACTAGCCCAATGCTCTTCCAACGGTCAGGACGGTTCGTGTAAGTGATATTTCGGAACAGTATCTAGTTCCTTCAATACCAATGTGTTCTAGTAATATGAATTTTTTTTCTGTGTTGGTGTTGTGTACTCAGGTGAATAGAAAAAAAATTTTATTTAACAATTGTTTATATGAAAATTATCCTCACTATGACGTCGCATTGGATAGTGACTTTCCGAAAAATCGTCACGATTTTTGGGTATGTATCATATATATCGGGTTGGTGCATATCGTTAATGTGAAATTCGACGTTTGAATTCGATCCAAAGTAAAAATTCCGGACAAACGATGACGATTGCGAACTTTATTGTTGGGTCGGTCCTATAATTAAAACAGTCAAACCTAACCAATTCACACGTCGATATTCGCATGAACTCAACTGTTGAAATTAGGATCGGTTTATAACAAAAATACTTGCAGGGAGGTGAGTCCGGGATTGGACGCACCGAGGGTGGCTGAGGTGCGTCCAATCCCGGACTCACCGAACCTGCAAGTATGTTTGGTTTTTATCACATCAGTTTAACCACCGCTCACTCTCCATGCATGCATACATACATACATACCTGAAGGAAAATGGTCCATCTACATGTCTAGCTAAATTTCTATATGAATTTACAGTATGCTGTACGAATAATCATTTGAAATATTAATTCATTTTCCTAGTTAATTAACAAAATATGACTGCTATAAGTGTTTACGAGGTAGACAAATCATATAGAATGCTTTTAACGTATACCGACAAAAGAAAATTTATAAAGCGTGACTTTCCTTAATAAGAGTTAATTACCGAGAACTAGGTTTCTTAGCAAGAAACATCCCTCGGGAGCGTAGCCCTCAGAAAGCATCCCATGCTTTCTTCGCGTCACGCCCCTCGGGTTGTTTCTTGCTAAGAAACCTAGTTCTCGGTAATTAACTCTTACTTACCGGCTGGTCACTACTTATTGAGCTCCGTTGTCTTGCTGGTTTTCATGCGATTCATAATGAATCCATGTCAAGTAAACAAAGCTAATAGTCAAACTGAGGATGTTTTCCACTCATCTTGGAAAATATGTAAGCCAACTTTCACCGACAGGCTTACAATCTCAGAATCTAAAATACGGATTGGGACATCCTGAGACTTTACCAGTATACGTGGCCTTATGGTCGGCTTTCTACTCCTTTGTGGCGACGTAGCTGCAAACCCAGAACCATATCAGCAAGTGTTCAACAGCCAGAATGATATCAAATGAATATATTGATTTTAATGCGAGAAGTTTGAAAAGTTTTAAAGGATTCAAGACCAGGACAGGCAGAGTAAACAAGTTTATAATCTACATCGTTTTCGAAACCTCGTCTACACTGAGGACTCTGACATCGTCTGTGTAAACGAGAAATGGCTTAACAACAGTGTCAACAACTCTGAAATCTTGCACAGTGGATATATATTTACAGAAAGGATAGACTAGAGCAAAGAGCTGGGGGAGTATTGATTGCAATTAAAAGCGAAGCATTAAAATCTGTACGTGAGCTTCAGCTTCCTGATGCCCTAAAGTTGTTTCATCGTTGGTTACTACGGTTACCGATAAGAAAATCCTGTTTTGTTCTTGCTATCGCCCTCCCAATTGTACTCCAAACTGGGTAGTTTTATTCAACAAATTTTTGGACTTAGTTTGTAATCAATATGAAAACATGGTAATTTGTGGCGACTTCAATCTACCAAAAATCCCCTGGGAAGCTCTTGACAGTGCAATAGGTGCAAATGAACTGCCATTCGTTGAGGCATTAAACGATCATTACTTAATCCAGCTAAATTGTACCCCTACTCGAGATAATAGCGTACTAGACTTAGTAATCACTAGTGCTCCAGATCATACCATCGGGTCAGAAATATTGTCGTTAGACATTTAAAGCAGGAATTTTTACGGATCATCGCACAGTTTTGTTTGAATTCAACACCTTTATTAAAGCGCCTACTAAAACACACAGACTTATATTTGACTATGCAAAAGGTGACTTTGAAGGCCTGCGTGCAGCACTTTCTGCAATTAACCTCTCTTCGATTATAAACCAGTGGAAGATACTTTCTTAGCTACAGTGTCGGATTACATACCATCCAAGAGGTTAAAGGGTAGGAATCCTGTGCCGTGGATAAATGGTGCTATACTTAACTTGATCAATAAGAAAAACCATGTGAGAAAGAAGTTAAAAAAATCTCCGACTTGCTACCTCAAGCTACAGATTAAAAAATTGCGATAAGATATAAAGAATATGCTTCGAGAGAGCCGTAAAATATTTTTCAAGTCGATGGAAACTGAAATGAACAAAAACCCTAAGCGCTTCTGGTCAATCTTGAAAAATAATTCAAAATCTCGTGCCATACCAAACGGTGTTTCTATGCCAGTGACAGGCTTCGGGTCGGATGTTCACCGCCAACAACCACCACTCAGATCGTCAGCAGCTGAGAAACCTCAGGAAATAGCAAATTTATTCAACTCGTACTTCATCTCAGTATTCTAGCCTAGCGCGGAGATCATACTTGAGGATAGCCCTCTGCCAGATGAACCTTATATGACTGAGTTGTGTTTAACTGTCACCGAAGTGCAGGCTACGACGCTAGAGGCCCTTGATGTTACTAAAGCAACTGGGCCAGATGGAATCCCTGCTCACTTGCTTAAGGAAACAGCTTCTGTAATAGCGCCATCCATCTGTAAGCTATTCAATAAATCATCAACTTTGGGTATTGTTCCGAATGAATGGAAAAATGTTAACGTTGTGCCTGTATTCAAGAAAGGCGAGGCTGACTATACGGAGAGCTATAGACCGATTTCCCTACTATCGCAGGTGTCCAAAGTCCTAGAGAGATGCGTCCTGAACAGTTTCAAAGAACGATTACGCGAGGTTGTTAAAGAGTGTAAACACGGATGCCTTAATGGTAAATCCTGCGCCTCCAATCTTCTTGAAGTTTTACATCACATTGGCTCCCTACTTGATAATGGAAGTCAGATAGACGTAGTATATATGGACATGTCTAAGGCCTTTGATAAGGTCTGTCATAGTCGCATGTTACAAAAACTGCGTGCGTTTGGGTTTGGAGGTAGTCTGCTACGGCGGTTTGGTTCTTATTTAAAAAATCGTTACCAACGCGTAACCGCACTTGGCGCCACATCTGAGTCTCTACCAATTAGTGCCTCAAGGTTCTATCCTTGGTCCAGCTCTATTTTTGCTTTACATGAATGATCTCCCTGATGCAGTTAAAACAAATAACATCGCTATGTTTGCTGATGACACTAAGACCTATCAGGAGATAAAATCTGTCGACGATGTTGCGTCTCTTCAGGATGATCTGGATCGTCTGGATGCATGGTCAAATAGCTCAGTCCTTGCATTTAATGGTGAGAAGTGCAAAACACAGCGAATCACAAGGAAAGTCAACATCGTGGATTGAACTTATAGTTTTAAAGGTAAAAGCCTTGAGCTGGTCAATGCCGAGTGCGATTTAGGGGTATGGATCTCTAATAACCTTACATGGAACAAACACGTCCATGAACAAACAGCTCGCGCTAACAAATTACTTGGCTATATAAAGAGAAACACCTCAATCATTAAGCTCTCAGCCGTAATACGATCGATATACTAAGCACTGGTCCGGTCTCTTGTTGCGTATGCCACCCAGATATGGGCCTCTCAGTCAATAGACTTACGGAGTACCAAATATATCTTGAATTTACCGTACTTATGCCCAGTATCATATAGCGAAAGACTGAAATCGTTGCATTTGCTTCCTCTAACATACTGGCATGAATATCTCGATATGGTATTTTTTTTTAAAATGATCCACGGTCTAATAAATGTCAGTTCTAACGTTTTACCATCAGTTCGTGAAGTCAGATCAACCAGATCTTCTAGCTCGGGTGTTGTAAAATATGTCGTGGGAAAATGCAAAACCAGCACCTACCAGAAGTCGTACGTGGTAAGATTTACACGAATCTGGAATACTCTGGCTGATGAACTTAATCTGAGGATGGACAGTATTGCATCATTTAAATCTGTCTTGCTTAAATATTATTTCGCTGCCTTAGATATTTTTTACTGTGACAATCCGCGTATTTTTAAGACAGTATGTTTAAAGTGCAATTGTTGCCGTAGTCTTGTGTCCTCTTTCAAGTGCTGTAATTAATTTCTTGTTTCAAGTCTTAGGCCTAAATACTTTTTTACATATTTTATTTAAAGGGTCTGCAGTAATTGGCTATGGGCTGTTGCGGTGTCCCTGCCACTTTCTCTCTCTCTCTTTTTTAAGGCACGTTTCTTGTCTTCTGACTGATGAGTTTGTCTATATTGTAACCTATGTCTATACAGGGTGTATAAAAAAAAACTGAACAGATTTAAAATTGCTCTCAATTTCGCAAAACAGCTATTTGTAGCTGGTTTTTTATATATATAGCTTCTTTGGGTACTTATAATGTAAAATAATGAAAATAATTTCTCGAACTTAAATTTTGTGAACCAGGGGGGTGTGTCTTTTCCAACAAACTAAAAATGGCTCGCGCACAAAATTTAAAAGCTGCAATCATATTTTGAGTTAACAGATGGAAAATTTGTCGGGATTTTAATTACTGTACAAAATTTCAGACAATTTGGTTTAGTTTAAGCCCCCTTAACTATTCACGCAAAGTTACAATTTTCCCGAAAAATCAGCTATTTGCATGCTTAATTAATGCATTTGCCTAATTTGCATATGTCAGCAATATGCAAATTAGGTAAAGGCATTAATTAGCATGCGAAAGGCTGACTTTTTAGAACAAAATGAATAGTTAAAGGGCTTAAACTAAACCAAATTGTCTGAAATTTTGTACAGTAATTAAAAACCCGACAAATTTTCAATCTGTTAACTCAAAATATGATTACAGCTTTTAAATTTTGTGCGCGAGCCATTTTTAGTTTGTTTGAAAAGACACCCCCCCCCCCCTGGTTTACAAAATTTGAGATCGCGAAATTTTTTTCAATATTTTACATTATAAGTACCCAAAGAAGCTACATATATAAAAAACCAGACACAAATAGGTATTTTGCAAAATTGAGAGCAATTTCAAATCTGTTCAGTTTTTTTTTTATACACCCTGTATTGTAATGTATTTTATGCAAATCTAATAAATTAAAAATTAAATAAAAATATTGAGAGAAGAATAGACGTTACATCCTTAAGGGACTCTTTAAAAATTTTGACATTGTTTAAAGTATAAAGAGGTCATCAAACCTGTTCAGGGCATTTTTTAACTATATAACTACTGGGGAATTTATCCCAGTAGGCCCTTTGTTTGCCCCAGTAGTGAAGCAAGATTTTCAGATGAACCGGGCCCCTGCTTTCTCGTATCCTCTCACATTCTCGACATTCCATCTTATAAAAGTCAGAACAGGCAGGGGCAGCGATAAAAGGGGGGGGGGTGTTTGGAACACCCCGCAGTCGTCAGGTAGTCGGCAAATTATTTAATTCCAGTTGGATAGGAAGGAAAGAAACTAATATATCTGAATTACACTGATTAGAAACTAATAATTGTAGCTAAAATTTAGAGAAATGTATGACAAATTACGGAAAATTAAACAAACAGTGCTACGTTAACCGAAAAGAAAATGAAAAGTTTAATGGGCGGAAATGTTTTTAATGTAGTGTTACGAAAATATCTAAATAGTATAAAAATAGGTACGCGACGCGTACATGTATCTGCGAAAAAAGTTGATTCACATTTTGTATTTTCTTGAAAGAAACTGAAAAATGAAGATGACAAGGGCTGTACACAGCGGGGAGTGCAGCAGGGCAAGTGCTACCACCCCCCCCCCCCCCCCCCCCCCCCCCCCCCCCCCCCCCCCCCACCCCCAACCCTACCCCCACCCCCGCACCGAGAAAATTTAACTAACTTTATAATGTGATTATGATTGTAAGTTCTGTAACAGATAATTATGCAGTCAGGAAATAAAAATTTCATGCAAACAATATTCAAAGTGTCTATACAGCCTGCTATTTAGTAAACTGTCACCTGTCAATTCAATCCATACTCATCAAATTTTCAAAACTTTATTGTAATCATATGAAGCAAAAGTTATGTCACTTGTTGTTTACACTTGCCAATGTTAACTGTTGAGTAACATATACAAAATATTTGGTGAACATGTCGAAGACCACTGAATAATTGAGAATGTTTTGAAGGTCATGAGTGAAGTATATAATTAAATTCCAGTTCTGTGCACAGTTAATGATATACCACACTGTTCGGTTTAACACGTACAGCACATTCACACGAAAACAATCGTGTTGTGGGAGATTATCTGTTTGAGTAGAAGGTATCACAAGTTTAGTTTTGTACATTGTGTGCCATTGATCAAATCCACCATATAATATGTGATTACTCATTGTAGCTGTTAAGTTATTTTCCATACTAATGAATTTAGGTAAGATTGTCTTGCAAGTTGGTTGTTCTGACAAAATTATCCAGCCAATATCCAGTGCATTTATTCTTCATTTTGTATTAATCTCTAAAGAAAAATATTTATGTTAGAAAGCAAAATGACAATGTAATGAGATTCGGGAGGGTGAGGATTCTTTTATTTGAAAATGTTTGTAAAAATTTTGTTTAATTAACTCTAATGTGTAAAACCAAAATGTATAAGTATTTTAACTGATAACATCTTCAACCTTTGCTCTAACACTACATTTGATGACAGCTTTATAGTTGGACTGTTGTTTTGAACAGAGTTATGGAGTCAATATACAGAAATACAGGACCACAGGATTTAATTCAATATCTCCTGAGAATGTTTTCACTGTTTAAAATATTACAGAAGTCACAGAAGGATTGTTTTTAATACTGTATAAATTTTTTTGTGAACTATGTTGACAAATGGCTTAATAAAATATCCTCGAAAATATCCAATATTTTAACAGCGTGTAAACTCTACGCCGAAGATACGGCAATGTTAACTATAGATAGTATCGTAAATATTTGCCGAACTGGCAAACTCATGTATTATAAAACTTATAAAATATGTGGGACATATATTTGCACAAATTTGGTATTTAAATATATAATATGTGGTATTTGACTACTTACCAGATGAGGATAAGATTCCATGTTGATAAATAACTTCGGAATAATATCGCAAGTAGAATGGCGAGAAAAGTCAGAAAACAAGACAGCCAATTCAAGATAAATTGATAAAAATATCAAGATATTTTTGAAAGAATAAAAAACACGATTTATACACGAGGCCTGACGAGACTAACGTATGCCCGTTCGCAGGTTAGATGAGCGGGCACGATGTAAACAGTTGATGTAAACGAATCGCTGATTGGCTTAAATTGGCATAAAATAGCTTAAAATATATAAGCTCGTCGCTGAATGGCTATGTGTTAACATACGGTAACACTGACGGTCACGTTTGCGATAGCAATATATCTGCTTCGCAGATACAAAAATAGTTCAGTGTGCACCCCAGGTAATTATAGATATTAGTTACGTCAAATGGAGACGTAACTAATAAAAAACGCAGAGAAAGTAATATCATTTCGGACCTGCGTAAAAGTGTCAATTATCTGACCATTAGGCAAGATAAATGATTTGTCAAACTGTCAAAGTTGGACGAAAGCCTTGCATGGTGGCCTGTTGTGTTTACATAATTCAAAGTCCAAGGATGGTTCTTTATTGACCTGGAAAATGTGCATGCTTAGGGGGGTTTCTGTCAATCATTCTTCGGTATATTTCGCGCGGTCGAGTAATTATAACATTGGTTTAATAAAATTGTAAGAAAATTTAGTTTAATAGGTAAAGTAAGGTTCACATAGGTATACATGTGGTTTGAAGATTTTACTATGATATTTTGATAAGTATTTTAAGTTGTTAACATATTTTAACATTGATCGATGGAACAGCGAACCGACTCGACAAGTGCGACAACGCCTTAAATAAACAGAATGCGAGAGCTGGAACGAGCAAGCAACGCCAACCCACACTTTTATAACTAAACGTTCATTGGCTGAATATAAATCACACCACTTGCTACATCACATGTGTAAAGATTCAGCATAACATAAAAGAGAGCGTAAAAGGGCGTGCACAACCAAAATTCCGGTCAGTGTCCTGAACAAGTAAAAATTATGTATGAAAAGTTGTAGAAAGCTCACAACGAAACAAGAAAAACGACAAAGAAAAACGAACTATAAACGACGAAGAAGGGCTAAAGAAAGAAGAGTAATTTGAAACAGAACTATTCCAATATTAACATTAGTGACAATAATTAGAAAAGTTGTAACGATTCACTACACTACCTAAATAAAGCCTCGTAACAGTAGAGCCGTGAACGCCCCCCCCCCCAAAAAAAAAATTGCCAACCATTTTGGGAAAAGAAATTTTATTTATTTATTAAACTTTACCTACACAAACACGCACACAAACATGATATTATAACAGCAGAACATGTGCATCACTGAATCTGACAACGAATGGCGTAGACACCACAAGATGGCGGACACTATTTTTTTCACTCACAAAAATTTGCTCATATTTGTTTGAATTCTTATTATTTTTGTCACGATTTGTATTATAATATCATATTTTCAAATACTCTTTAGTCATGTTATTATTATATCACATTTTCAAATGCTCTAAGTTAACGTTAAGTTTAAAGTCGATTCAATCACTTTTGAACGAGAAATTGCTTCCAATAACGAACAAGATCGAATGTCTTCACAGCAAGGGACCGGTCATAAAGTAAATGCTAGGGTGAGCTGGAGTGATTTGGGATAGGCCATGGAAAATCTTTGGGCAGTTTCGAGGGCAGTTTGTGGCAGGTTGGGCCACCAAACAAAAACCCATGTTAATTATATATTATATAAAGAAATTAATAATAAAAGTAAACAAAACTATCCAAATTATCAAATGCAAATGACGCTATTGAAGCCAGTACTTCGTTTTATACAACAACAATTAAGAAGTGGTCGAATCAGAGCAAATACAACCAAATGGAGAACAGCTCAGTATCGTAATCGGTGATCAATTTGTTGGTCAAGCTTGGTATAATTATGTACAGTGTATGTCAATACAGTGCCGGTGTATATTTACAATGTTCATACCTGCAAGTTTTTTAATTTTAAAAGTGTATTTTCCCAATATAGATTGGGTGGGTGGGTCATGAAAAAAAATTGGTAAGACTAAAATTATATAAAAAATATAAATGTATTTGCCAATGGTTTCAGGATATTTTAAGGAAATTTTATATATCGATTTCATAAATGATTATATAATTGTAAAACACCAGTCACCAAAACTGAATCGAAAATGCATGGCTATATTTGGCAGAAATCCCAGTAAAACGATCTGTTCTGTAACGAGTCCTCTGGTGACTCGAATCATAACTCGATGTGAATCCTCGTGGCTCTGGTTACTAACCCAAAATAGTCGCTATTAGCACTGGCGGCTAAACATGTACAATCAATTAGTCAATGTCAATGGCACATTGTGCTTGACAACGTTACTAAAAGTATATACGAAAAACGTCTATACGTGGCCTATATAGATGCCTTGCACAATTGAGCATAGAAGCCTTTACGCATCTATAGAGCCCTATAATTGTCCTTGACGACGTAAATTACAAAATGGGCAGTTATGACGGTTTGAAAACGTTTTGGTATTTTAGATTGAACTGACTTATCGGGCGAATTTGTTAAATAATTATTAATATTTTGCGCACCGCGCTTAGGAGCATGTTTCCTGTCACCCATCTTGACGTGATCAAGGATGCAACTAAATTACAAAATGAATATAATATAGGCTATTGTATTGCTGTCTTTTCTGACAGTTCTTAACGCTTTAAAGTGAATTAGAAAATTATGTAATTATACTCGCTTGTGCGGTAGTAAAATATATTCGTCGTTTTGTTCTGTTTATAGTTTTTAGTCGTCGCATAATTGAGCGCATCGGAGGCGCTGTACGGCACCGCACCGCACTCCGCAGGCTCTTATTACAGTCCATGAATGTATACATGTTCAGTTCCGTGCTCAGTATATATAGCCACACTGTACGTGTCAAATATTTTTATATATTATATTTTCGAGGAGTTTGAAATATATTTTGTACTGTATAAAACTCTGCATGCAAAGATTACGCACATGATCTTCATAGTGTTTTACTTTACACTGAGATGCCTGCTGTTTTCTATTTGTCATTGTAGTTTCCGGCCGAATTTGAAGGAGTAAAAGGTAATAATGCAATGAATTGCTACATTCAGTTATATAAAGTGCGCACAAGATTAAAACAAGAACCTTGCTGGCTTATGCATGTATTTAATTTATTTTTTTTTAATTTATCTACCTTTGCCTTGGTAACAATATTAAGAACGAACATGAAATTACTATATATATATATATATGTATATAAACAAGGCAGGATTTCCGCAACAGCCACAGCCAATTACTGCGGATCCTTCTTCACAATATTCAATAAATTAGTTAAGTTTACTGAACAGTAAACGGAAAAGGACTAAATAATAAAATCAATCAATCAATTAACGAACTGTTCAAATGACGTGTTCAATCAACCAACCAAGAGATCAAGCAATCAGACACTTACTTATAAAAATATATTTTACCATTGGTAAACGCAAAACCTTTCCATACAATGTAATAACACGGATATGAAAAAACCTTATTTGTCATTGACATAGCATGGCTGCGTTACAGCCCGCTAGTGCATGCTATAACTGTTAAAATTTATAGTTTCCTGCCCGGAAATGCCTAAAATGTCAAAGCGAATATAAGCATGTATACATATGAAACGTATAAATAGGCCTACACAACTTTTGACGTTGTCCAAGATTGTATAGTAATGCGTTGACGCGTTTGCTACTGCAGTTTACTATATACGAAGCGTGTTTTTGAAAGAACGAGGCAACACTATATATGTACAATTAGCCATTGACGCTTTTGTCGTTGGTCTTGTAGGTTTTATTGATATATAGGCCTACGTGGTGTTGAAAGAACGAAGCACACTATATAGGCCTATGTACAATTAGCCATAACGCTTTTGTCGTTGATCTGGTAGGTCAGTATTGATATATACGTGGTTTTGAAAGAACGAGGCAACACTATATATGCACAATTAGTCATAACGCTTTTGTCGTTGGTCTGGTAGGTTTTATTGATATATATGTGGTTTTGAAAGAACGAGGCAACACTATGTTTACACAAGTAGGTTAAAAATTACCCCCCCATTAGACCATCTTCGCCATCTTATACCATCTTCACCACCTGACAACAGCTGTTCAGCTGAACCATCCTACACCATTCGACACCACACTACAAGCGTCTGACAAACAAAGCATCTGACACCATCTTACACCACCTGACAACCGATGGCTATATTGGACATATATGATAATTTATGTCCGGGATTTCTGAATATATTATTGAATAATAAATTATGTCCGGGATTTCTGGCCATGTTTATCGTAATGAGATTATAGTATTTTAATATTAAGTGAGAAAGTGTATTATAATGAGTATTTTACAACACATATATGAAAAATATATGGAATGTCATCACGGAATTAATCATGCCAAAAATACACCATAGGGAAGGGGGGTTCTGGCGCAGGTGGTGCACTTTGCACCGCCCATGAAGTCATAACATTATAATTTCATATCAATTACACGCGCTTGTAATGTATTTAATCGATTCCAACACGTTCTCGATATATATTCTACTAAAGTTGTTGTATTGCTTACGCCCTATTTCACTTACACCTATTCTATCGAAACTCGCAGAAGAATTTGTTGTAATGATTTATGTGAAGCCAGCAGTGATGGAATTGATCGATAGTAAACAATTTGGGACGGTGCCGGATAGTTGTACGACATATGCTCTTATAAGCATGCTACACACTTGGAATAAGGATACGGATGGTAACGGTTCAACAACTCGAGTTATGACGTTTGACTTCCGTAAAGCATTTGATTTAATAGACCACAATATTTTATCGGAGAAGTTAACAAATTATAACTTACCGAGGTCTGTCATGCTTTGGATCTTAGACTTTCTGACTGACCGAGAACAGAGGGTAAAACTCAGCCAAGATTGCCATTCCGAATGGGGCAAGGTCCCAGCCGGCGTCCCCCAAGGCACAAAGCTCGGCCCATGGTTATTTTGTATTATGATTAATGATCTAAGCGTTAAGGACGTTAATGATCTATGGAAATATGTTGACGACTCATCCTTGTCGGAATCAGTTTGTAGAGATGGTCCAAGTAACTTACAAAAGTACGTAGATGAATTTAACCAGAAATCAAAAGCTAACGGTTTTCAGATAAACGAATCAAAATGCAAAGAGTTGTGTATAAGCTTTGCACCAAGCATACGTGAGTTCCAGCCAATTACTATTAATGGGAAAATTGTCGAACGTGTAACATCGGTAAAATTGCTGGGTCTAACCATCTCAAATAACTTGAAGTGGAATAGTCATATTTCACACGTTTGTAAAAAGGTCGCACCTCGTCTATATTTTTTAAGACAACTAAAACGAGCGAAATTACCAGCTAACGACCTAATCCTTTTCTACTCCACCTGTATTCGACCAGTCATCGAGTATGCGTGCCAAGCATTTCACGACTCATTACCCAAATACCTGTCTGATGATCTTGAAAGACTTCAGAAACGAGCTTTTCGAATAATATTCCCAGATCAACACTACAAACAAGCATTGAGGAACACGAACACCCCATCACTGTACGATAGAAGACAGGAATTAACAACAAAACTTTTTAAGGACGTAGTCAATAATCCTGAGCACAAATTAACGGATTTGTTACCGCCATTAAATAATGACAATAGTCATTTTTTGCGTAAAAATAGGAAATTTAACGTGCCACTTCATAAAACGAACAGATTTAGGAACAGTTTTATCACTTATAACTCTAATAAGTTTTTTGAATAACTTAGAAACTGTTTTTTACCGCGAATATGCTGGTTTTTAACCTAATCTAAATTAGCATTAGTGAGTGTTTTAGTAACAAATTATAAGTCTGCGCATACAGTATATATATGTGAATGTGTATTTTTAAGTATCTAGTCTAATCTTATTCGTTTTCTTAAACAAATACATGTAAAATTAGTTTTAATATCCTTGTAAACCTAACATATTTCAGCAGTGGAATTAGTTATATTCTGGAGCTGTAAGTTTTAGTGTCAAATAAACTATCAAACTAAACTGCTTGTGGGACGTAGATATTTACTTATACGCATGCGCAGTGAGAATTGTGTATTACGAAGATTCCTGACTTATGGGAGTTTGTAAAGATTCCGGGGGGAATTCTGCAGAGAATATCCCAGTTTATTCAAAATTCACCAAAATCATAAACGAGAATAGAAATAGAATATAAAAGGTGTATTTGAATTCATCGTATTACAAGGTTTTATATTAGATTATCTTAGAGTGTCCACTACTTTAACACCATCATTGGTTTTCCCTGGGGATGTATTCACCATATTTAGGACTGTTAAACAAGGAATAATAAAAATCCAGACATACATATGAAAATTTTTAAACAGAACTAAGAAGTTGCCATGCCCAAGTTAAAATCATTATCAACGCCGTTCTATGGTCGATATTTGCATATTATAGAGTCATTAAAAAGTGATTAACCACCACGTGTGGATATATACAATTTTCTTTATTTCACCCATCGAGCTTGAGACAGGAAAAAAATACTAACGAACAGAGAGTTATAACAGATTATATGCAAGATATATCGAAATTTTGTCGTTTGTGGCTCTCTAAAACGTTTACAGCCAAAGTTATTAACAGTCATTAATGGTTTCAAGCAATCTCTTAAGTGGCTGTCTCACTAAGAACCATGTAGAGCGTTTCAGGTTGAAAATTAGATTTCCTTTAAATTTTTACCGTGAACTACCTTTATCCTAAAAGGTATTAAACTAATATTAGAATTTCTAAATTTTTCTTTTTTTTGAGTTATGACGAATTTTTGTCTGGACGTCAGCGACACTGAAATTTGACCCCGAAAACGGCGGTCAAATGTGTGTTATATTGTGCATCATAACTCGGAAAGTTTCGCGTCAAATTAAAAACTTTTTTCAGCGTATTGAGAAATATTCTTCTTCTTTTAGAATGTTGAAAGAATTTGAGTGTACATCTTATTTTAAGCCTACTGGTCTCCATCCAAGGAAGTCGCTATTTTCGTTCGCCGAACAACTAATGATTAGGTACAAAATTCAAACTAAAAATTCTCAAAAGTGCAACCTACCTGGTGTCTAAAACACTTTTAGGGTTAAAGTAGAATACTTAAAGTTTTGTTATTCGCAATAAAACTTGTCGGCAAAAGGAATATGAAGGAGTGCAAAATTCATAAATTATGGCTATAAACAGAGGAGGTTGGACAGCCAATTAGGCGAACATTTCGACCAATCAGATTGCGCCATTTTCTTCATGCTCGCACGAAGCTTTTAGCATCGAAAATTTACATAGGGCTCATAAATATCGATTTTTTTCATATTGTTATGCATTTTTTTTGGAAAATTTCACGCGATACTACTTTTATAACAGTCAATCTACCCATTGGAACGGTATCTTAAAAGGTAAGCGTCATTTTCCAGTTTATTTTGACCTCTCACTTAGGCGCTATGCCGTCGCGATGTAATTTAATGGCGTTTCTGTCAACAATCTTTGAAGACAAAAATCTCAAATCTCCATGGTTCGATTTCGCTATTTTTTTCACGATTAGTTAGATAAAAGTATAATCTTTAATTCTATCCAGCCGGCCCCCCTCGGCCTCTCAACCGTTTTCGAGATATTCACCGTTGAATATAGCCCTTTGTAAAATATGCTGCCTTGTCACTCAGATCAATAATGAACTGCTATTACTAGCTTTTTTCTAAAGAGATTTGATATACTACAGAAGTCTCGATATATTACGGATTTATATGTATTGTTTAAAGTATGTAAGTAATTAAAGCACTTCTGTAACAATATTTTATTGCTGAAATTTATTGTTTGGCTGATGTTTTAGATTTGAGATTCGTGATTTTGGCTAGTGGATTCTATTTTTGTCAATGATTCTGTCTGCAAGAATTATTAAAGCATCATCATTAAATTCGGAGTTCTAAACTTGTTCACCTCTCTGGTAAATGTTATTGATATGATGACTTCTGGATTTTCAAAACTAACCCAGCGACAACCAGAGCAACTACTCATCCACCTGTTTCAAAAATGGCTGGTAAAACTTAATCCTGGTCTAGATGCTAAATTTGTCCCTCAAAATTTTCTCCCACTTGTTGCCAAGGCTATGTCTGTACTTCATGCTGGTCAAAAAGACAATCTGATTTATATAGCTGCTCGATGCTTTGGAGAACAACGCCATGGAGATGTTAATTGGTCCTAGAATGCCATTGGATAGAATGCCCTTTATAGCAGTGAAGGCCCACTTGGCCTTATTTAACAGTATTTTGTATAAATGCTGTTACACAACTAATTCAGATAAAGTTTGAGAAATGGTTGTTCTTATGCACCTATCAATGTTAAGCTCCACAGAGGGGCGTCGGACATATGTGGGGCATTTGATTTTTTGAGCAAATTTTCAATCAAATGTCCCACTGTTGGGCAATAAATATTGGCCAAATACCCCAACATTTTGCAATTAACTGCACTAAATAATATATTAATAAAAGTCATTTTGGTTCAAATTGCCCTAACTCGGGCCAAAATGCCTAATCAAAATCCCTAGGGTGGGGATGCAATTAATGATTAAATACCCCACATCTGGGACTTAACATTGATAGGTGCATTATATGCAGGTTTTTTTTGTATTCTCATATAATGTACCACAAAGTATCAGCAGCATGTTATTGTGGGACCTTTGATCAATATGTATATAAATAGACATATTTTTGTTTTATTGTTGCATTAATTTTAATGAAAAATTACTCACAAAGTTGGTCAAGTGAATGTATAAACTATTTATTCATTTAGTGTACAGCACATGTTACAATTATGTACTTAATTGACAGACATTGTTTTAATGACAGACATTGTTTTAATTGCACCCACTTGTGATTAACCTAGTTTTTGTTTATTAAAAATGCTGACAAAAAATCTAAAAAGTTAGCCAATTGAAATAACAGCATTTCTATAACTTGCTATACCTAGTCAGTTGCTATTATATCACAAACATCTGTCAACATACACTCATGCTCTTCTTTACCACTTGAGTCTCCCACTCACCACATTACTTTAATGAAATTTTTGGATAAAATCCTATTTTAAAATTTAAGTCAACCCTATACTTGATATGCTGAACATAGACCTCTAAGATATCTCCTGCGGCAATTAGTGGGTGCAAATACTCGCATAGTTCAGAAGCAATATTAAATAACCAACATGTGTCCATCCAGTTCCATATAGTCCAGATCAATTGCACTTGGGTCCATTGGATTCAATTGCTCTGGCCATATTCTTACATTCACTGGTTTATCTTGTCCATGAAGAGCAAGTATATTGCCTGTTCCAAATGATGTTGGTAGTTTTTCTCATGAGCAGCACTGGTGCACTTGAATGGTACAGCATGGATGATTTCGTTCTCGTCACTTTCATCCTCATCACCTAACTGGTCACCACTTTCTGCCGTATCACCTTCATTACCATATATCCATCCTGACTAGGTTCAAGACCAGCCAACCACTCAAGTAGATCCCTTTCTACAAAATCATAACAAGAAAATTTTTATTTTATACATACACTGTAATCTCTAAAATTAGCAATCTAATGCAAAAGTGTGTCACTATTTACAGTAATATTAGAACAACACACAAATATGGCAATATTACTTACAGATGAAAATTGAAAAATATATAACTACTGTATACTACTTCAGCAAAAATTTATTAAACAACTTGTTTAATTAACTCAAAACATGTATATAACTATCACAGTGACAGAGTACATAGACACACACAATAGGGTCAAACTATAGGCAATAAACACAAATATTACGCTATAATTTTGTGCAGTGTATTTCTGAAATTACAGTGCAGTACAGTACATGAATAAAAACAACAAAGCGGAAATTTGACTATAAAATAACAAGATAACTGTAATGCATTGTAGTATACCAACCTTAAATACTGCGCTTGTTTTCACGTTGATGATACACGGAGATTTAACGCCATCCAACTTAGAAAGAAGAGCCTTGCTATTGGGATTTGGGAATATTTATATAAACACAATTCCTTCTCTCAGACGGATTATTTATGAACTAAACTAAAATGACAGCACGTCCCATGCAATTTAAAAAAAGGTAAACTTGGTATAGCAAAACACCAGTCATAATGAGGATCGCAACACTACAGCAATATGCTGTTCTGACACAATAGTCGTTCGAAAGCTTCCATATTTGTTTAGTCAGAGTCTCTGAGTCAGAGTGATGTTCACTCCTCGATAGTCAACAGTCAATGAAGCCACGCCGTGGAATTAGGCGCTCAATACCCAAGATGCTTTGCGGCCTGCTGTCCAACCTCCTCTGGCTATAAATAGCTCTATTGTTTACCTTTGTGATAACCGGAAACATGTTGAACGTTACTCGCGGAGCTTTTATAAATTTATATCAGCAATTGCCAATTATTATAAATATAAAATAGTGTTTATAAGTTCTTATATTTGAATACAAACACCGCCTTGTAATTTTTTTAAGCTTTCGGAAAGCCTTTACAATTGATCGTTTTAAACTGGATTAAAATTACTAAATAGTTGCACGCCAACATAATGTACAATACAGTATATTATCGTTGTTTAATATGTACTGATGAGTGTGCCTTAAATATAATACACGCTATATTACGAAAGCAACAATATACTAAACTTTATAGTTAACTTGCTACCTGGATAGTTATTTTTCGCGTGTTAGTTCTTCAACAAACAATTTAATCTCGCAAATTTAATCTTTATCAAACGTTCGGGAGTTGTCGAAAAAATGTCGAGGTTTAGTAGTAAATTGTGTTACTGTAGTCTGTATGCCAAGGGGATTACGTCTGTAGCCAATTTTAAGTTTCGCTAATTTATAAAATAATAATAAAAAACCACGACAATAATAGCAGAAAATAATAGCAGACGCAATGTATAGAAGCTGTTTTTGTTCTTCAATGCGCCTTTGTTAAAAATAATTATTGGAGTGTTTTTTAAACTTACTTCTTAAATAATATCAATGGACAATGACAGTGTTCCTTTGTAATTTCCACACCTTTTTTTTGTTTAACAGAAAATTAACGCAAAGAAGTGCCGTTTTTAGATATTTCTGGAAGCTTACTAGTTTAGTTTTGATTATGGAGAAAAGTTGTTCATTTGTTGGCGTTGGTGGAATTTCTTGTGGTGGAAGTCGTGGATTACATGAGATTAGTTGCTTATTTGATTGTAAGGAAGATATGAGTGTTCAACTATCAAACTGTCATCTTTCTAAATCGAACTTGAGAGAGAACGAGTTAATTGCTATTCGCGCGGGAATGTTCAATTTTACCGAAGACCAGTTTAGACTACGTTTACACTAGAGCAAAAGTTTCCGGATTTGTAAAAGTATCCGAATTCCTTGTTTTTCAAGTATACGGATCCGCGAGGCGTTTACATTACACAGCCCGACACAGCGATGGTCAATATAACGTAAATAATTTTAACCCTCTTAGTGATATTATGTGATGTTTTGACCCTGTTTGGCGATTCAATTTAATAGCAATACATTTGAAAAACATACATCGGAACAAATTGTTTCAGATTCTTTACGGAAAGCCGTTCACACTAGAGTTTTCTCCGGATTCAAATGTTTCCGGATACAAAGTTTCTACTTCTTTTCCCGGATTCAAAGTTTTCGGATACGTCCTGCAACCGAGATGATTTTCCACCGGATTCGTCGCTGTATGTGTAAACGCATGTATGAATCCGATGCCAAAACGTTTCGGTTTTGTGATGAATCCGGAATCTTTCGCTCTAGTGTAAACGGGGTCTTAAGATGATGTTTATTTGTCCGTCCCAACGTCATAATTTGGGACGATTTTGGAGGCCGCTCAGACCATGCCAGTATTCCCTCCATTCGGGTCCTGTTCGTAAGTGTACAGGAAGAGACGTTTTCAATGTGTCATTATCAAAAACAGTTTTTAGTACTACTCTTTATGGGAAATTAATTCAAATAGGATCTCGTAAGTATTACGCTACTTTTACTTCTTCAAGTGTTGTAATTAGTACTTTAATGACGCAGGTGAAACTGGAGATAACTATCGTAAGTTTACGTGTTCTTCATGAAGGAGAATGCGTAAGTTTACGTGTTCTTCATTTTGAGGCGAAAGCACCGGCAAAGAGAAATGCTTGTGGACAACTTGTGGAAAATGCTTGCTGATCGACGTATGCCATCGGCTGTATACCACGACGCGTATGATTTATCATTTATGTGACATGTACAAACAGAAGAGCCTATCTGTTTTTAAAATAACGATGCTGAAATGTGCGCATTTTGATAAAATATCATCCATGATGGGCAATGCACATGTTTCCAAATAAATAACTAAATTGTGCAGGTGCGGACAAATCGCCCAGACCGCTAACTTGGACATGTCGAGAGATGTCATTGTTGTTGGTCCGCGAGTGTGTGAAGCCTGGATTCCTGGAACAGTATCGTTAACCCAAATCAAGTACTAAAAACGCCGCATGCAAACTACGATGTTATGTATTTTTTATTGCTATAATTTATACTACAATTATGAGACAAATCAAATTTTGCCGAAAAATACCAATTGAAGTTGAAAGTTATTCACAGAATGGCGATTAGCTTCAAACTACTGTAAAATTATTATTATTGCTGTATAGATAAAAGACAAAGGACAGATCTCAGTGGTGCTACCAGTGTAGGTAGCACCAATGTAGAAATGCTGTGCTGAGTGGTTATATTACTACCTTAAAAAATAAACAGAAACTCGACGTTTCGAGCGAAGGCCCTTCGTCAAGAGTTAGTAGCCAAAACCCCTTCGCTCGAAACGTCGAGTTTCTGCTTATCTCCTGAGATACTGTATAATATCCTAAGATATTGATATTCCATTGACTAAGATATTGATATCCTAAGATATTGATATCCTAAGATATTGATATCCTAAGATACTGCATTGTATGATATCCTAAGATACTGTATGATATTTATCATTTATAGACCTGGAGCGAGGTGGATTCGGCGAAATATTACCCGAAGTGATGATATTTATCTTTTTTATTTTTGAGGGTAATATCTCGCCGAATCCCCTGAGCGGAGGGTCTATAAATGATATATTATACCGAAAATTAAAAGCCTCCAACTTGAGAATTAAAAACTTGACACATACCTTCGTGAATACGATGTTTTATTTTCGGATTAACGCAAGTATTCGTCGCTTTTTTTCGAATCACATATCGTTTGGAATATTAATGGCAACATTTTTCAAAATTTGCTTCAAAATTTTGAAAAAGCCCCAGGTTTTACGTTTAAAATTTGATTATTCATCACTCATCAATACTATTTATATTTTGTCGGCCATGTTTTTGTCATGCGTGTTGTCTCGCGCGGTCTACGCGAATAATGTTCCATCCCATGTTCCACGGGGAACGCAGGCTCGCTAATTGATGACGTAAGGCGTGATATCGCGATTAATTTCATGCTCACGTGGCACAAACTAAGCTTCCTGATTGGACAATTTGAAATTGAGGTATAATATTCCAAGATATTGTATGATATCCTAAGATATTGATATCCTAAGATAATGCATTGTATGATATCCTAAGATATTGTATGATATCCTCACTCAAACAAGAAAAAATACTCATTAGATACGCAAGATACGTCCCAATGTAATGACACAATAGAAAACCAACGAAGCCTGTCGTCAAAAAAAATACCTATTGATGAGACTAAGGGTTCAAGGCACGAGAATAACACTGATATTAGTCTGAATAATGGTAAATCTCATTTCTCTGACTCTAACTCGGCTTTGCAAAATATCCCAGTGCCTGCTATAACAACCCTGAAGGCCCTCACGACCATGTCTCTTGTGTTATCAAAAAATGATCCACAAAATTGGTTAGGAAAGCTGCCTCTCTTAGAGGGAAAGCGCAAGGCATCTTGTACTCTCAAGTCTGCTAAGGAAAATATTTCACAAACATCTACCATGAAGACAACAGATGCTAGAATGACGGCGAATGCCATCAAGACCCCAATACAACCTACAATCACTTTCAGAAGTTGTTGGGACACATGTAGTTTTAGAGTGTAAGTGGATCACTACAGTTTTTTACACACAATACCGCTCCCCTCCCCCTCTCCCCACCCCAATCAATGTTGCTCCAACCAAAACACATCAAACCTGACGAGAAATGGGACACAACATTGAACGGGGGCGGGGGGGATTGACGTTTGTTGAAATTCAAAAGTTTTGTGGCATCTGTCCCAAGACTTTTGAAACTGATTGTCTGAAAGGCAATGAAAGGCATATTTAACCTCTTTGAATTACCGGGTGTTTTAGAATATCAGTTTCGCGAAAATCATATAGCATTTAGTATAACATGTTTACTGAATTGCATTGGTATATGTAACTTCCTTACTGTGCTTCGGTTGTGGTCAATATCTTTGAAATGTAGCACAATCCAGCAGTATATTATAAGTGAGCTTATACTGAAAAATGTGAGTGTGGAGAGGGTAGTATGCCGAGCGATTAAACCTGGTCTATATGCAAGGGAGAAAACACATCTATCTGATTAATTATCGACCTAGGTTAATGCTAAATAAAATGCAACGGTAAGTTATCGAAGACCACTTAATGATTGTGCATATCGTTAGTACTCGCTAACGCGTCAGCATTGGGGATGTCTATAAGCCCTGGAGAAATCACATAGTCCGGGTCTTCTTTACCACGTACGAATACGCTGAATAGTAATTTTTGAGATTGTCTGCGGAACTGAGTTCAATTAAATGCCACATTTACTCTTCTCGAGCTTTCCGATAGCTCGCCACGTTGATCTTGTGGACATTTTTTTTGCCGTGTGGAAGTGACTACCCCCCTTTCCATGAGCCTCCGACATTCCCATCTACTTAGTGCTCCTTCCTACCCATGCATCGACAATTATATCTGCAAATTCTGCCCTAGAAAGATGTGAAATGTCACATTGACCATAAGTGATTATAAAGCAAGCGTCCTTTACCTTCGGAGTACCCGAATTAGCAGTTGACTCAGCCGTTACCCGCATGTGAAAGTAACCGGATGTTATATTACTACGCTATAAATTAACAGTAAGTGTGACATCTCTAGCGTAAAACATTCGCGATACCTATCTCAGTATATTGACGGACTATATATAACCTCTCAAATAACCCACTTGTGCTCTGCCGAAATTTGTAAAAACAAAACAACGATTAAAAATGCTATATGACATAACAAGTTATATTCATATCCTGTTAATTATTAATTTTGAGAATTTTAATGGAACTTAATTGTTTTAAAATATTATATTACATCTTCTGTGAACGAAATGGAGCAGAAATACTTCGTTCGCAGAGCATTCTATCCCCTGTACGTTTGAGATATACAATGGTGTTATGGCATATGGGCCCAGACTGTCTTAAAGGCAATCAAAGGCATATTTAACCTCTTTGAATTACCGGGTGTTTTAGAATATCAGTTTCGCGAAATCATATAGCATTTAGTATAACATGTTTACTGAATTGCATTGGCATGTGTAACGTCCTTACTGTGCTTCGGTTGTGGTCAATATCTTTGAAATGTAACACAATCCAGCAGTATATCATAAGTGAGCTTATACTGAAAGATGTGAGTGTGGGGAGGGTAGTATGCCGAGCGATTATACCCGGTCTATATGCAAGGGAGAAAACACACCCATCTGATTAATTATCGACCTAGGTTAATGCTAAATAAAATGCAAGGGTAAGTTATCGAAGACCACTTAAAGATTGTGCATATTTGACATGAAAACATGTATGTAAATATAAAACGGCTTGAACACGTGCTCGATTAATACTCGATTGTCACTTTTAAACACATAGCATTTTCATTGATATAACTTTCAATTGTCGCGGCATAATCATTTTCAGAACATTAACTACTAAGCAAACGTGTTTAGGAAGCGCTTATTGATATATTACGGGTTCTACTTAATCACAAAGTATATAAATTGTATAAAATGTATCGATTGACACTCAACTCTAGAAATATCACTATGATATATCAGATCTATTTATGTAAAAAAGTGTCAATCGATCCAAAACTTGGTTTAATCAATTTCAAACCTTTTCACTAATAGCAAATACATTGTTAGACATTCTCAACAGATTATTCTTAGCATTGTTCTGTTTTAAAAGCAAGATGTCTAGTTGCCTGTTATTTCATATTTCTATAGTGACAATCCAAGTGTCAACCGATGTTAGTTTCATTGCATTCGTCTCGTCCGGAAACGCTTATTAGCATAATTAGCGTATAACACTAACGTCAGTGTTGTATAATGCGTACTACGCCGTATACTGCGAGTCGCTTTCGTTACATATTTTTGGAAGCCTGTGCAACTTTCTTGCTTTCGCGGGTCGCGTTAGTACTCGCTAACGCGTCAGCATTGGGGATGTCTATAAGCCCTGGAGAAATCACCTAGTCCGAGTCTTCTTTACCACGTACGAATACGCTGAATAGTAATTTTTGAGATTGTCTGCGGAACTGAGTTCAATTAAATGCCACATTTGCTCTTCTCGAGCTTTCCGATAGCTCGCCACGTTGATCTTGTGGACATTTTTTTTTGCCGTGTGGAAGTGACTACCCCCCCCCCCCTTTCCATGAGCCTCCGACATTCCCATCTACTTAGTGCTCCTTCCTACCCATGCATCGACAATTATATCTGCAAATTCTGCTCTACAGTGTGTATCAAAATAATTCGAATCCAAATTTGACAGACTGCTGTTTATAAAATACTAAAGTAAACCATATAATTTTTATATGGCAATTAAGAATAGCCTATTAGGTTTCCGATTATATCGTTCTTATATCAATAAGATCAAAAATGACCAAGAAATTGTGTGTTAAAACTGGTTGCTCGAAATCAAATTTTTCCGCCGATGGGAATTCGAAGTGAGACGTACAAACAAAAGATAATGCAAATTTAATTAATCAACAAACTGTTATGTAGCAAAATTTACATAAATTCGTGTTCATTTAAAGAGATTTAAGCTCCTATGCCTTCAACATGTTGAACGAGAAGAAATTCGCGTTAAATTTGCATTTAAGTTTTCAGTGATGATTAGCATTTCAAAGCCTTGTGGGACTAACTTTGAAAGAAAAAATGTCCAATTCCCATCGGCGGAAAATTGTGATTTTTATGGACTTTTTTTGTCAAAGCAATACTCCTTCATTTACCAACTAAATGACGCGTACAGCATGTCATTTGAAAGGTAAATAAATGAACTTAACAATGGTGTAAAAACCAACCGAATTTGTCAAATATATTCTGCGTTATTACACGCCAAATTTGGATTCGAATTATTTTGATACACACTGTAGAAAGATGTGAAATGTCACATTGACCATAAGTGATTATAAAGCAAACGTCCTTTACCTTCGGAGTACCCGAATTAGCAGTTGACTCAGCCGTTACCCGCATGTGAAAGTAACCGGATGTTATATTACTATGCTATAAATTAACAGTAAGTATGACATCTCTAGCGTAAAACATTCGCGATACCTATCTTTATATTGACGGACTATATATAACCTCTCAAATAACCCATTTGTGCTGTGCCGAAATTTGTAAAAACAAACAACGATTAAAAATGCTATATGACATAACAAGTTATATTCATATCCTGTTAATTATTAACTTTGAGAATTTTAATTGTTTTAATTGTTTTAAAATATTATATTAGATATTCTGTGAACGAAATGGAGCAGAAATAGTTCGTTCGCAGAGCATTCTATTCCCTGTACGTTTGAGATATACAATGGTGTTATGGCATATGGGGCCCAGACAATCACTTTCAGAAGTTGTTGGGACACATGTAGTTTTAGAGTGTAAGTGGATCACTACAGTTTTTTACACACAATACCGCTCCCCTCCCCCTCCCCCTCCCCCCACCCCAATCAATGTTGCTCCAACCAAAACACATCAAACGTGACGAGAAATGGGACAGAACATTGAACAGGAGGCGGGGGGATTGACGTTTGTTGAAATTCAAAGGTTTTGTGGCATCTGTCCCAAGACTTTTGAAACTGATTGTATGTCAAAAAATACTACGCATAAATCTCTCTCAGTATATTGGATGGAGAGATTGCCTCTCATAGAAGGAAAACCTAAATTGCAACCAGTTCAGCGGCCAAATAATATCAGCTGCCCGAAATCGTATAAGAATGATAATTATTTTTTAAAGCTCAATTGGAAAAAGCGGACACGTTTAACACGCAGTCGCTGTCACAAGCAGGACTGGATCGGTCACTTGAAGCTTGTCCATCGATATCGCGCTATGAAACGATAAAAATTCCGATTCCGACGAGAATTAGTGATCGACAACAACTAATTTCTAAAACCGCGAACACCACTCCCCACATTAATACGCTTTATTATGATAGAAGAAGGTCCCATGAGCCTACGAACTGTATCAAGATATCTACCGATATAAAAACAAATAAACAGACTGTTCCTTCATTATTTTTAACTAATGCTTGTCAAATTCTGAATAAAATGGATGAGCTCAGCTCAGTTGCGGAATTTAATGATCCTGACCTTATATGTATTTCTGAGACCTGGCTAGATCCGAGCATATACGATGGAGTTATATCCATTGGATCTAACTATACTCCGTACCGAAAAGATAGAGGAACACCTGGCGGCGGTTTAATTACTTATGTTAAAACTGCAATACCTTCTAGCCGCTTGTTTGACATGGAAGAAGAAGGCAAAGAGGCTCTGTGGCTATTGTCGAAACCACAAAGACTTCCAAGGCCTTTCAGTTGCATTGTTATGGTTGCAGTCTATTATCCCCCAGGTCAAGCGGCCATAAATGAGATAACTATGATTGATTATCTTACCAATGGAATCAACTTTATTCTACAAAGCTATCCCTCTGCTGGAATTATAATCGCTGGAGACTTTAACAAAATGAAATTAGGAACATTATGTAATTGTTTTGATTTGAGGAAAATTGTTAAGAAACCAACTCGCCAGAACAATATTTTAGATCAGATAATGACTAATATGTCGCCACTGTTTCAAGAAGTGCAACATCGTTCTCCCTTAGGTCGATCGGATCACCAATGCCTCCTTTTGAATCCAAAACATCGGACGAGTACACGCCCAATAGCTAAAACATTTCGATCGATGAAACGTTCAAACTTAATAGCTCTCGAGCTAAGACTAAGCAGAACTGTCTGGGATGCAGTATACGAAGCAGAAGACGTAGATGACAAAGTCTCAATTTTCAATGAAGTTATTAGTCAAGCTCTAGACGGATGTATGCCTCTGAAATCCATACGCCTACATCACACGGATAAACCTTGGATGACTCCGAACATTAAAGCAAAGATTAAGCTTAGATAACGGGCTTTTACTCGTGGCAACATGTCCCAGTATAATCTTCTAAGTGCACAAGTAGAAGATATGATTAGGAAAGCCAAATCAAATTACTATCAATATAAAGCTAAAACATTCCGCACATCTGACCCTGCTAAATGGTACAAAGCAATTTATAATCTGTCCGGAGTAAGTAGTCAGCATGAAGGCCTAACAGTAAACTCCATGGGTAGCGAGGCCGCTTTAGCAGAAAAATTTCAAATATCCTTTACTGAACCATGGAAAGACCTAATTACAACAAGTATTCCCCAACTAGATGAAGTTGAGTCACTTCTCAAAAACTATCCTCCCCCTCTACCTAGTATTGGCCAGATTAAGAGCGTTCTAAATCACCTTAATCACTCGAAACCAAAGGGAGCCGATGGTGTTCCAGCATGGTTACTTAAACGATTCTCTAGCGTTCTAGCGCCGATTGTTCATAACATCATTACGGCTAGCATTAAACAGTGTAAGTATCCAAGTCATCACAAACATGGCCTGGTCACACCTGTGCCTAAAGCATACCCACCAACGGACGGTAGTAACGATTTTAGATAAATCTCTGTTTTGCCACGTATTGGGAAAATGCTAGACAGAGTACAACTACAACTCAATCAAAATGACATCATACTACGTCCCAGTCAACATGGTTTTACTAGTGGCCGCTCTACTACATCGGCTCTGATATCCATCACACAGCCATGGTTTAATGCTACTGACAATACCTGCCGTGACAAAGCAGGCATCCATGCCTTCTTTATCGACTTTAAAAAAGCCTTTGATCCAGTTGATGATGGGATTCTGTTGAATAAACTTGCATTGTTGAATGTTAAAGAGTTTCATCGATCGAGGGTTGCCCAGCTGGAGTACCGTAAGGATCTGCTCTTTCGCCGACTTTATTTAATATCCACATTGACGACTTAGATACGAATGTTCCTGAAGATCTTGAGGTGAGCACATATAAATATGCCGATGCTGCACACAAAGTGAATTCATCATGAAGGGAGAGTGTAGCAACATGCAGAAAGTCTTAGACGCCGTTCAGAACTGGTCAAACGCTAATAGAATGAAGTTGAACGCAAAGAAAACGAAAGATATGTGGATTTGCTTTGGGAAATCTATCCCACAGCCTCCAAATCTTTATATCGGGGATGTTATGATCGAAAGAGTTAGTTCATTCAAGTTACTTGGTGTTAGCTGTCAAAGTAACATGAAATGGAATTCTCACATCAAAGAAATTACTCGTAAGGGAAACAGGAGACTGTGTCATCTAAGGCAGTGCAGGAAGGCTCACCTTCCTACTGAAGTAGGATTGGCAATTTACTGTACCAAAATTCGTCCACTGGTGGAATATGCCGCACCAGTTTGGGGTGGCCTACCTCACTATTTAGTGAACGTCCTTGAACGTATTCAAAAGAGAAGCTTACGTATTATTGGTTTACCGGTCGATACACTTCCCCCGCTTAGTGAGAGAAGAGATAAGCTAACTCTTCGAGAAATGGAGGCAATTACTCAGGACGTAAACCATCCCTGTCACCACCTTGTCCCTATCGCACAGAAGCATGACTATTCCACTAGAACTAAAGAAAGAGGTTCTAATGTAGGTCGCATTATTTCCAGAACCGAAAGACATAAATCATCGTTTATGCCTCGTGCAGTTACACTTTTTAATAATAAACTTTAAATTACTACTGTAATAAACGGTTCTGTAATGTAGGTTGCATTATTCTCTGAACTGAAGGACATAATCGTCGTCAGTGCCTTTGGCAATTGAACCTTTTTAAAAATACAAATTTTTATTGTAATATAGATTGTTTTATAATGTTTATGAATTTGTAAGTCCACTGTATTTTTTTACTTAAGGTGGATTATTATTAAAGCTTTACATCATATCCTGAGATATTGATATCCTAAGATACTAAACGATATCCTAAGATATGGATATGCTAAGATACCGTAGGACATCTTAATTAAGATACTGCATGATTCGATCCTTATGATATTGACATCCTAAGATATTGTATGTATTCTAGGACCTGTATAGATGTTTGTATGCGTTTCATTTAGCACATGTAATCTCAACTGTTTTAGGGTAAAATGACCATGGCGGTCAACATGGCATATGTGCCAAAACCTGAATCCGGGGCGAAAACCCCGCCCTGAAACGGCAGTGCCGACATAGCTCCCACTTCCGAAAACAAAAAGCAACAGCATTCTGAAGGGTTATATACTTATAGTGTTCAGAAGGGTTGCTTTTAGGGGTGATTAATGGAAGGAAAAATTTAATATTTTACAAGAAAATGACCATGCACCACCCCAGGTAAATTGCTAATTATGCATAAAATAACTAATATGCCTGGCAGAAATTAAATGTTCTTATTTCCTAAAAAAAATTATCATGGGATGAAAAACTATGCTTAATTCAATATAATTATTGTGGATTTCATAAGGATTGTCATTGTTTTCTTTAAATATAATACATTTTATTCACCCCCCCCCTGCCCCCCCCCCACCGATAACACTATTTCAGCCATATTTTGCCGTCTTGTTTGCTTTTTATCGCCGAGTCTCGCAAGTATCATCCGTTGTTGTACTTTTATATAATGATAAATGGCTAAAGAAGATTTCAGCCAAGTTTCATTAAGTTTTGAAGCAGTGCAGTGTATTTTCTCTTCGATATTGTGTCCCTCGATATTTCGTCAAATTGCCGCCATTTTAATGGCTCGCCGCTACTCTGCCCGATAGATGCCACTTCTTCGCTTTCATATGTATTTAGATTACAGTATCCAAGAGTACTTCATTGTAGAATAGTCCCAATCGAAAAATTGACAACATTAGTTGCACTTGGAAGGAAAAAACCTCCCCTTTACCATTTAGGTTCAAAATAAAAACAAATCATTTGAAAGTCGCGCGCAATCTCCGCGAAAACTTTTCGTGGACACGTGACAGGGGGCTGAATATTTTTAAGAAACGTTTGTTCGCCACCACAGCAACCTAACTAAATATATTGTATTTCTTGTATTTTTATGATTTTTGAGAAAAAACAATAAATACTTGCGTAATGTTATCATAAATCATAAAAATACAATAAATACAATACATTTAGTTAGATTGCTGTGGTGGCGAACAAAGGTTTCGCGAAAATATTCACCCCCCCCCCCCCCAAAGTCCAATAGCAATATTTTGAAGACGTGACTTTTAAATTCATTTTGTTTTATTTTGAATCTAAATGGCAACTCCGTTCCCGTGGCTTTTCCCTTTGTCATTGGGAAGGCGGGAAAAGGCCCTTTGGCAACGCCGGTCAATATGACTTTCAACACCCGTGATATAGTGGGTAAGGAAATTTGGCTGGTACAAGCTGAAGGTACCCCATTCCTTTTGACGATATGTTATAGCGTATTTGGTTTCTGCCAGTCGCGTTTATTTTTAGGTTCAGTCTTTTGCCCGAGTTATGTATTGTCGAGATTCCTGATTTTGTGTTCGTCTGTCTGTCTGTCTGTCTGTTCGTTGTCTGTCTGTCTGTTCGTCTGTCTGTTCGTCTGCTCCGTCTGTCTGTCTGTCCTTTCGTCTGTCTGTTGTCTTGCCTGTCTGTCGGTCTTTCTGCCTGCCTGTCTGTCTGCTCCGTCTGTCTGGCCTGCCTGTTCGTCTGTCTGTCTGCCCTGTCTTGCCCGTCTGTCTAGTTCGCTCCGTTCGTTCGGCCCGTCTGTCTGTCTGTCTGTCTGTCTGTCTGTCTGTCTGTCTGTCTGTCTGTCTGTCTGTCTGTCTGTCTGTCTGTCTGTCTGTCTGCCTGTCTGTCTGTCTGCCTGTCTGTCTGTCTGTATGTATGTCTGTCTGTCTGTCTGTCTGTCTGTCTGTCTGTATGTAAAGATGTCGTAATTCCGGGGAAATAATTAAGGCTTCAGGAAGTTTTTTTAAACGAGGGGGGCGGTCAAACTTTATTTTGTATTGCACACGGAGCAAGTTCTTCTCAAGGACAGTTTATACGAGCCAATATTTACATTTTCATGATGCAAAACATGGACAATATTTTCAATAATTCAGGTAAGGATAGCTTTATTTCTTTTTGGTAATATACATGAAGGCATTTACAGTATATTTAGAAAACTGTGATATTTCATGAATTTAGATTCAGCATGAATTTCAGAATTTACCCTGCGGCTGCACCGTCTGTCACTGATCGTCTTTATAGTTAAATATACAAGTAGTCAAAATCTGTTTTTAGTTTATTTGTTTGTGTGGTTATTTCCAAAGGCGATGAGTTTATAGTGTTTATTCTACATGTTTATAGCAATGTGCTTTCAGCACGTTTTAAAAACAAACGTGGAATGTTGTGTAGCAGGGCTTATAATCAGGCTTTAGTTAATATTTAATATAAAGATAT
>CACRXK020002260.1:0-44963 GCA_902702795.2 Paramuricea clavata
GGGGAGAGAAGAGTGCATGGTCAGGACTCCACCCCCACTTTTCTTCAGGACCAATTTTGTAATTCTTTCAAAACTGAAGAAAAACTGGGGAAAGGGGCGTAATCTCTTTAATGTTTTCATCCATGGCATAAAATATACTTGCAAGCTGTGGCTATCAGATTTTATGATATACACAAGGTCTGGATATGAGGTATTCTGCAATCTGATTGGTTCTCTACTAGCAGGATATTAGCTCATATCCTGCTAGTAGAGAAAAACAAACTGGCGGCCAAACTGAATTTACGATGTTTTGCAAACGAGAAAACGGCAACTTGTCGCTTTTTATAACCTTAACAGGATTAAAAACACAATGAAAAAACTCCCACAAATTGTTTTCAGGTTAGCAAATAAATTTTTAAAATTTAAAATGGTTAAAAATATATATTTTTGAAAAACTAATCGGCCGAATGATCGAAGATAAAAACATAAACAAAATAGAAAAATATTGAAAATATTCGAAAAACAAAATCTGTGAATTCAGACCTTGTGTATATAATAAAACAGTTATTCTACTCACTCTCGTCGCTATTCGACTCAAGTTCGTAGAATAACTGTTAAATGTTAAGATGTTACTATCAGAAAACGTGTCTAAAATGCACAAAATAGCGTTTCGCACACCCTGCAAATAGAAAAATTTCCCGGACGACCATTGCCCTCAACGATTACATCCCCCCAAAGAATTACATCGTCCACTCGTTAGGGGATGGCTACGCCCCTAGCTTTGTCTTTTATTTCGATAAAAATTCAGTCAACGATTTATTTAGCTACTATGCTTCATACATCACTGAGAAAAAGACTTTACTTTTATTTATTTATTTACCCTATAAGTCTACATTCTATTCTGAATATTATAGACTATATTTAAAAAAACAGGTATATCAATCTGCTAAAGCTGATTTGAATTTGATTAGATTCAAAACATGTATGTTACACCAAACACGAGATTGCGTGGGGAAACTCTAAAGTAATTACCACAAACAATCGCTATGGTCAAAGACTTTGTCTAGAAGCGTGGCATAGAAATATGAGTAATCATGCTTTGAATAGTAATCTATTCAGCAACACTCGCCTCATCTGTTCAGTTCAATGAAGGTATTGGGATGAAAATATGGGTCTGAACAGATGTGGAAAGGTTGCGTGGCAACAGAAGCGCCGGAACTGGACGAATTTCTGGGTGGGCGGGTGGGTTGTTTTGTATTTCGGTCAGATTTGTGTTTCCTGACGGAATTCACGCTAAATGGTGCAATTTCTGCTAGGTGTGGTCATTTTATACATTGCCTGTATCACCTGATACCTAATCTACATAATATATATATATATTGCATAATTATACCACATTTCCTTTTACATATGATTACGAATATTGCGAATAGGGATGACGGTGCCTATTTGCCAGAGGAATATATGCATCTCATTGGCAGATGATGTCATCCCTTGGGTATTTAAGAAGTCACGATTGCAACTTTAGATCACCCCTGATGAAGACACTAGACTGGAGTGTCGAAACGTTGGGTCTTGATTACAATTCGACTGGGCTTTGTAATCATTTATTTAAACCAGCCAGTAGCGAGCAAAACATGATTATAGACTATATAACTAAAATTACAGACACAAACTAAATAAATACCGCATTATTATAACATTAACACTTACAGACACGCACTATTTTAGACACTTATCTAATACATTTTTGGAAGGAGAGAGATCATGCGTCTGGCCATTAGCTTGCGCATCTTTTTATCGTCAATGCAAGTAAACTTTTAGGAAACAAGCAAGAGATAACATTCTAAAACCATTTTTCAATGTGCATTCCTGTGCACTATCCAATATGATAAATACAATACAATAATTGAATTGAATTCATTTACATGACACGTACGAAACTCAAGTTATTCTATTAACCATTCCTAGCTAGTATAGTGGATGAGGATAAAAAGTTTTAGTTAAAAAAGCTTTTTAGAACACTTAAAACGTTGTAGAGTGATTACTTCACATACTCGAACCGACTTGACCTCGTAGCTCAGTTGGTAAAGCGTTAGACTGACCGGTATATGGAGATACGCATGGTTTAATTTTTCGAAGAATTGAGTGCTCTTGTTTTTAGTCATATATGATAAGTAGCTTATTCACTGACTGAGCTTGTTCGGTCCGGACAGTACAGGATGCCTGTTTTTGTTCAAACAAAGAAATGTAATATCCTCAAGTCCGGACCTCTCGTTCAGTCAATAGAGAGTTTGAACAAGACAACGCAGTACGAAGACGTATTTGACAATTTTTGCCCGTCTGCACATTATCTTGCGCATACTGAGCTTGAGGTCACTGGTGGTTACTGAACGTGTCTTGCAGTTATAGATTCATGTCTCCTGTTTATGAATTCTGCATGACTGACCCAGACAAAACAACGAGACATGAACCCATATCCAGTCTTCATGACGAATTTTGCCAAAACATTTGTTCTGAAAGAAGGCAGAAGAACGAAGACGGGATATGGGAATATTAAGGTCAGTACTCATAATCAGTTGGACATGAACTTTCGTTGAACAAACTCCGCTGACCCCAAACTCAGTATGCGCAACATAATGCGCAGACGAGCACAAATTGTCAATTGCGTCGTCGTCGTCGTAATTCGTTCTCTTGCTCAAACTCTCTAACAACATATATGTAATAACATGACAAATGTCGTCAAACTTTGTGCACCTATACTAATTTTGAACTGATCCAATTCAGGTCATTGGTACAGTTCGTTTCTTCATTTTGTCACCATTTAACACTGGGTCACTGTCTCCTCAACAACTTTGGAATAGAAAATTTACGAAATTTATAGCGTTTACAGTAATGATCATTGTTACGAAATTATATTACTTACATCATGAACGGTTACAAGCTCGGTCGATTAACTAATTTAGAACTTAACTTATTATCTTAGAGGAAAATGTTCAAAATTTAAGTATACAAATGAACTTTGTTTTATGAATCAACCTATAACTTTAAAGAGAGCTGGCTGGAGTGAGCTTTTGTCGTTTTGATAACGTAATATTATAATTGTAGTATACACGGCTGTAAAAAAATTGGTTAAAATAACCAATTTGAATGGACCTTTAACCTTATAACTAAAATTTTGATCTAGACAAAAAATTCATTACAGCTTGAAAGAGCATCACAAAATTAGTAATATTCCAAAGTTTCGTTACGAAATGTTGTAAAATGCGAATAATATAGCCCTGCGAAATTTGCAATTTTCAGTCATTTTAGATTACAAACGGGAAATTGATACACAAATAGGGTGTTTGGGTATCAATTTCCCGTTTGTAATCTAAAATGACTGAAAATTGCAAACTTCGCAAGGCTATATTATCCGCATTTTACAACATTTCGCAACGATACTTCGGAATATTACTAATTTTGCGATGCTCTTTCAAGCTGTGATGCAATTTTTGTCTGGACTTGTCTAGATCAAAATTTTAGTTATAAGGTTAAAGGTCCATTGCCATTGGTTGTCTCAAATGCGCTTATTTGACCAGTATTTTATTGGTTAAAACAATCAAAAATTGGGTTATTTGAAGTATTGGGTTAGTTAAAATTGGGTTAGTTTTGACCACATAGCCTAATAATGGTCAAAAGAGAATGCACCTGAGACAAGAAATTCAAGTTAATTGTATAAGCGCGCGAAATGTACTCAAGAATGTTGATGGCAAAGCTCCAAGCATGGTTGTAAGTTCTTTACATGGTTGTAAGGTCTCCTTCGATTAACCGTGTTTATACCAAGCTTTGTCAGTGTTTTTTTTTATCATCTATCCAATCTATACATGCCTTTTGGAAAGGTATACTAATTGACACTTTTGCGCAAGTTTGGAATGGTGTAACCTTTCTTTGTCTTTTATGCTTACTTTGCCTGGGGCCGGTAGACAAGATACTTAAAATTTCTAACTGCATAATTTACTTATACCTATATACGCCCTCAGGGGTAAACTACATAAAACGTAGAATACATAGCTAGACTACAGAAGGAATCGAATATAGTCGCAAAATGATGGTGAAAACAGATTAAGCACAAAAATTACAAACATTTTATATTGAAAAATATGTTTCCACTGCCATGAAATAGACCAAATATAGCCTACCACAACAAAAACTAGGAACAAAGAACAAATATACAAAATAATCTAAAATTTTGAAAAGGTGCAGTGATTGATTTAAGAGGTTCATTGTTAAAGTTTTGAACTGACATATATTACCTAATATATAAATTGTATGTTTTGTCAATAAGATTATACACGATCTGCTATACATTCTATTCTCAGTTGATATTACTGAAAACGTATATCAGTTATGTAAGAAGGTATACATCTATTTAAAGCTTTCATATAAACACTGTTGAGAGGCTGTTTCAGTTAAAACGGACAGATGACCATACGAAGTAAAAAATCAAAATGGTTCAAATATGGATTATTGTTTGTATTTTGACAGCTTACATGAAATATAGTTTAGTTCAAAATTTTCTGTCACCCTGTTGTTTGATTCTGTAACTGGATAATACTGCTATACAAAAAGAAGCAAAAAGCGCCCTATTTCTAGCTGCCTATAACCTTTCTGACTATGCACGCGCGCGTATAACCTTTCAAAAACCTGCAAGGGAATGCCCCTGAATGTGGAATCCCGGTCATGGCCTTAGCTTAACTTGTCCTAATGTGCATCGCACCTAGTGAGCTTCCACAAACAGGGGTAAATATGGATAGCTATGAAAATATTCGGTTCGAAAAACTGATCCAAGTAGAACGTCAATTTATAGCAGATCTGTTATACCAAATTTGGCAAAAGTGCAGCGTATCTAGGATTTGTATCTGGCATGATTTGTATCTAGTACCGTTTCAATAATAAAAGGTTGTTGTACTACTAATATTTTCTTCTTTAAAATCTGTTACAATTTATGTTGAATACTTTGGTGATAAGATGCATTCACTAGTTAAACAAATCAGAACAGTTTGACGGTGTTATTGCGAAAACTCTTTAAGAAAGGTAAAAATGTCTTTAAAACCTCTCGTTCAAGGTACGCCGACAGTTTTTGGGTGAATATAAAGGCCTTTGCAGCTGCGACCCAGCTCGGGGATTTCGTAGGTACTGTTATTTCAAACGTTGCTCTTAACTCTGTGTTTAAACCTAAACATGTTGTGCGGTAACAACTGTTATAAAAAAGTATCAGTTATACGTATAAGTTTGGCAAAGCAGTGACCTGTTATGGCGTTTAAAACGCGGTGTCAACAACTTGATCCCCGAGCCAACGGCGCGGAGCGTAAACCGGAGGCGAGGGTACTAATTCCGCACGGCTATATTTACACCTGGGAAAAGGAAACCATTAGCGAAGCCTAAAGTTCATCAATAATCGTGGACGCATACCATGCTGCGGCCGCATATCTATGGCTCACTGTGCGTGGGTGGTCATCGTGATCTCAAAAAAATAAAACAATTACAACACTTAAGATAAGCCATGGAACCAAACAAAGAGCAGAACATGCCGAAAGACATCAAAGACTTGCCAAAAGAATTAAGGGAGCAAAGACAAGTGAAGCATATATCATAGAGATTTCCTTAAAAGAAAAGCTGTCAAAACAGAGTCTACATATATGCACGAGGTTTATAAAAGGGAAAAGAATCGTGTTAATAAATTGATTAAACATACTAAATCAAATTATTATATTGGAGAGTTGAGCAAACATAAAAGTAATCCTAAAGAGATGTGGAATACAAAAGTTGATTAACAAAAACTCCAAAACTGTAACTGAACTTAAGATTAATGACGAAACTGTTTCTAAACCGCAAGACATAGCCGAAGCTTTATAATACCTTCTTTTGTGAAGTAGGACCATACCTGGTGAAAAATTTTACCAAACGGTAATATTTCACCGGAAAGTTACATAAAGCAAAAGTAATATCTACAATCCTGGACATAAATGATTGGCAAAAGGCTAAAAACTAAGAAAATTCATTGAATTTCACCCCCCTTCCCCCAATATCAATGTTGATGGGTGTATTCCAAGCCAGATAACTTGGCAACACCCTTGGGGGAAGTTTGTGTAGAGTAATTTCAATATAATAAATTTGGCGACACGTTGGTGACACAAATAAAATTCTTGACAGGATTCCATCGTCTCGTTCCATCCAGTTTAACAGCCGTGTGTAAATGTTTTGCCCCGTTGGCATGATCTTCTATCCAGCAGACCCACTGGACAACCTTCTTGTTACTTTTCCCGTTATTGAACGCCTCTAGTCTAGTACAATGTTGGAAAATGCCAGACAATTCGGGAACCTATCTAAATTTGCCCTTGCGCAAGTTATGAGGTATATCTGTCGGTTCCCACGTTCACTAAGTCATGAATTAAAGTCTATGTCATTCGATTCTTCGCTAAAATTCACGCTAGTTTCACTGCTCTCCATTATATCGTAAGGTATATAATATTAAATGTAAACAATGTTCAAACCTATGAGAAGTACTTTGAAAATTCCCGCCAAAGACTAGCGGAAGTACATTAGGCAAACCCTAATTCAAATAGCCAATCACATGCGCAGTTTTGAATAGGAAGTTTGAACTTTGTAATGAAATTAACAAGGTCATAATATATTTTGCCAAACTACAAACTAAAGTGGTAAAAGAATTAAAAGCGAGCTAAAACCGAGAGTAATGTATGGGAAAACTCCGTAATTTTTCCCATTCAAATTCATCCAATCCTGGACATAAATTATTGGCAAAAGGCTAAAAACTAAGAGAATTCATTGAATTTCACCCCCCTTCCCCTAATATCAAAGTTGATGCGTGTATTCCAAGCCAGATAACTTGGCAAAACATTGATATTGGGGGAAGGGGGCATCATTGGGACAAACATGTCTTCCAATTATATTTTGAGGTAATAAACTAGTTTTTGCCACTTTTTTGTCCAGGATTGTAGATTCGAATTCCAATTGATATGAGTACAACAGGTCTATAAGCTATTATCAACTAATAAAACATCCAAAGCAGCTGGTTATGATAAATCACAAACTGTTGCAGGATGCTGCTGATGTCATAGCTCATTCTTTAACTACAATTTTTAATCTGTCTATTGAAACTGAAGTTTTCCCAGAGGATCTAAAAACTGCAGTTGTCTCACGAATAAACAATAAACAAAATGGCCGTCGGTCACGATTTTTCGAGCTCTACAAAAATCGGAAATTTGACGTCTCTGAACCTTGACTTAGACATTATTAGGTCTTTGAAAGGTTGTGGTCACTTAACGTATGACGGAACCCGAATTAAATGGTCGCAGGATCTTCAATTAATAAAGAATTTCGTTGAAAATATTGTCGGCCCACGAGGCAATTGGTCATCACCTGGTGGTAAAGCAAAGCAGTTCCGAAGTTCCAATCTAGATTTCACTTTGACTTGGTACCCGGGCAAACGAAATTCCCTGACGTTTAATGGAAAAGATGGGGAAATATTTAAAGAATTCCTGGTGAGACAGACCGTGTTGATCAAACAGACATTACATCGGACAGTTTATTCATAAGTATAGCAGAATCGTGTAACACCATTAACAATGCTACCACTGAGACTGATCAGTCCGAAACATCAGTCATAAGTTGCACTACCGACCTCATAAATGAGCAATCCCGTTGTAAAGATTGCGAACATATGGAGATAAAAATGTTGGAAATTGAGAGGAAAGTTGACTGTTTATATGATTTAACGCATAAAATCTACAACTCGCTCAACAAGCCGACTATCAGAAACGCCGATTCAGAACAATTATACAACTCCGATGTCCTAAACAACGATAATCAAACAGAAAACTCATCTCGCTCTGAATATTATGACTTGTCTATGGATCTGGAAGGCGTTAAACTTGATGTTGTAATTAATCAATCTAAGCTTTCAAACAGTATCTCAATAAACCAAAAAGATACTAGCCAAAACACTGAAGCGATCAATCAACTCAGAGACCAATTGTCTACTATGCAAAGCAGAATTGTTGCATTAGAAGCCAAACTAGATAATCCCCTACCAAAGAAATTAACAACGAATGAGAATTCCCCGGAGAACAATGAGAGCAAGACTGCCTCGCCACCAACATAACCTCCATTGAATCAATTAAACAATGTCGAAATATCGATTATAAAACCCTTGGCCTTGGATGAAAATACAAATCAATCACGCGTTAATTTACAAAGCAATCAAGATCAAAACGAGTGGTTGAACCCCGCGCTTGATTCCCCAGAACTAAATAAGACAGACAAAATTTCCCACAGAAACAAATGTGATATTAAGGAAGCGACTAACATTCAATACAATGATCAAGGCGAAGCTATTCGAGATGCCGATTGCTCTCCTGAACAAAGTGTCATACGCAGAATTAAACCTAAACCTAACACCAAATACAAAGGCCATAAAACATCATTGAATACAATTAATAGTCTAAAACAAATGTCAAACGGCATAATGGACGTCACACACTGCGACACGAATAACAGGATAGAACATAGCGATCAGGATCAAAGCGAAAAGAAATATAAACAAAGTCTACCTAGCAAACAACCACACGAATGGTTGAAATGGCTACCTTTGCTTGAACCCCTAGAACCAAATGAGACAGACGAAGTTTCTTACAGAAATACATCTGAAATTAAGGAAGCGACTAATGCTCAATTCAACGATCCAGACGAAACTAATTGGCATGTTGAGTGCTCTGAACCACCAAATTCCATCCAGTCTCCCAGTTCTAGAACAAATACAAATAATTGCCTGCGGCCAAACCTGATAAATTTTCGGCAGCATCGTTCGAACCGTCGCCCTCCGGACTGGCTCAAACATTTCGACCTAGTCAACCAGTACGTAATACCTGACTTGGCATATACATCTTTTGGTCCAATTTCTAATCGTTTGAATGAGTCTGAAACCATCCCGGTTAGAATAACCAACCGTCGACTAGTACAGAGGTCTACTAACCAAAAACTCAGTCATAACTTAATACTTATTCCAATAAGGAAAAACAATATATGTGAATCATCAATTGCCTACTCAGTTCCATCTATACTCTTAACCAACGCATGTCATGTAACGAACAAAATAACTGAACTCTCTGGAATTGCTGCAGTCAATAACCCCTCCTTGGTCATAATTACAGAGTCTTGGCTGAATTCAAACATCCCGGGTGCTGCTGTGGAAATAAGCAATAAATTCAATGCACATTGTCGTGATCGTCCCACGCCTGGTGGTGGTGTCTTAGCCTACGTGAATAACAAAATACCAACTACCCGCCTAAGAAATCTTGAAGAGGATGGGAAAGAAGTTCTATGGCTCTTACTTAAACCGCCCAGAACCCCCAGGCCCTATAGTGCGATAATAGTTATTGGTGTGTACTACCCACCTGGACAGACAACTGAAGATGAAAGAGCAATGTACGAGTATGTTACTAACGGACTTGACAAAAAATTTGCAGGACCACCCCTCAGCTGGCGTAATTATCGCCGGAGATTTCAATAAAATGAGACTGAACCCACTATGTAGACATTTCAACCTTAAAAAAACCGTACGGGCTCCTACAAGAGGTAGAAATATTCTAGACCAAATCCTTACCAATATGCCAGAGCTATACAACGATGTTCAACATCTGCCACCGATCGGCCGTTCCGACCACCAGTGCTTACTGCTCACCCCAAAGCTGAAACAAAAGGTTAAACCGGTCTCCCAAAAAGTGCGCCTGACGAAATGTAGTAACCTAATCGAACTGGGCATGCATATGAATAGAGAAAACTGGGAAACAGTCTACGATGCCAGAGAGGTTGACGACAAAGTAAGTGCGTTCACTTGTACTATCGTGTGCATGCCTGATAAATCGCTGCCTAAACGCACTATACGTGCCCACCCCTCCGACAAGCTGTGGATGACACCGCGTATAAAGCATGAAATAAAAGCTAGGCAAAAGGCGTTTACATCTGGGGATATACCAAGGTACAAACTATTATGTGACAAAGTTACCTCACTTGTATCAAATGCGAAAAAGAATTACTATCAACTAAACGCAGAGGGTACACGCGAAACGAATCCGGCAAAGTGGTACAAAACCATATTTGAACTTGCTGCCGCTAATGACTGTAACTCTCAACCACCAGCTGATGATGCAGCAGACTTAGCGGAACGCCTGCAACAAAGCTTCACCAAACCTTGGCAGAATGCCAATCCCACTGAAATTCCGGATGTTGGGGAACTTGAACACCTACTTAAGAGTGATACCAGTCCCCCGTTGCCTTCCATCGGACAAATTAAGGCTACCCTTAAACATCTAAATCCCAGGAAGGCCACTGGCTCAGATGAGATCCCTTCATGGTTACTGAAACGTTACAATGAAGAACTTGCCCCTGTTATTCATAACATATGCTCCAGCATCTCCCAGGCTAAATACCCAACCCTATATAAACACGCATTGGTCACCCCGTGCCTAAAATATACCATCCTAATGACATGGACAATGATTTCCGCCAAATCTCAGTATTACTGCAATTGGCAAAAGTCTGAGAAAGCATCCAACTTAAATTAAACAAAGGGGACTTTAAAATCAAAGAAATCATCATGCATTTACACACGGTAAATCAACTGTATCTGCACTGGCGAGCATCACACAAAATTGGTTCAACAAGACTGAAAACTCAAGTGATGGAAGAATGGGTGTCCACGCCCTATTTATCGACTTTTGCAAAGCATTTGATCTGGTGGACCACGGATTGCTTTTAAGGAAGCTCGCCAAAATGAACGGGTCCAAAAGCTTCTGGCTATGGACAAGGAGCTTTCTAGAAGGGAGGAGTCAGCAAATAAAATTACGAGGTGCCTCTGTCATCTATAATGCCTTGCCTTACCGGAGTCCCCAGGGATCTGTTATATCACCAACATTGTTTTATGTTCATGTGGATGACCTCGAAGACTGCACTCCCAATTATCTGGACATCAATACGCACAAATACGCAGATGACTGCACTCAAGATGAAGTGATTCATACGGTTCTACTAGCAACATGCAAGAAGCGCTTGATACAATGAACGACTGGGCACTCAGAAACAAGATGAAACTTAACGCGAAAAAGACGAAAGACATGTGGATCTGCTTTAAAGCTGCAATTCCGGAACCACCATCACTTAAGATTGGCGATGATACGATTGAAAGAGTAAACTCGTTCAAGCTGTTAGGTCTTTGGATTAATAATACCCTTAAATGGGACACCCACATTGAAGAAATTACAAAGAAAGCAAACAAACGCCTATTTTACCTACGGGAATGTCGTCGAGCAAATCTACCAACCAAAGTGGGTTTAACATGCTATAAAACCAAATTAAGACCGGTTCTGGAATATGCGGCCCCAATATGGGGTGGTCTGCCACAATACCTTACAGACGAACTGGAGAGTATCCAGACTAGAAGCCTGAAAATTATTGGGCTACCTTCTGATTCTCTTCAGTCTCTACAGCAACGTCGGGATAATCTTGCCATTCGTGAGTACAAGAAAATCATTAATGATGAAACGCACTCATGCAGGAAATATACACCTGACATAGTGACGAACACGTATGACTTAAGAACACCAAAATCTCTTCCCCAATTTTTCTCATACACTAAGAGGCATGAACTATCGTTTATTCCAGGAACAAACTCGCTATTATAGACAATATTTTTATAACTACTCCTAAAATTTTTATCTGTACATATAACTCCTGGACTATTACTTAGATTTTACTAACTGTAAATCCATTGTATTTTTACACTAAAGATGGATCAATAAAACTATTATTATTACCTATATGTAAGACAAGGGATAAATTGGGATGTACAAACTATAGACCAATATTGGTGCTTTCTGCGGTTGCCAAAACTTTTGAAAGATTAATTTCCGATCAATTCTATAAATATCTAGAAACAAACAATATATTGTCTCAACAACAGGCAGGCTTTAAAAAAAAATATTCAACCCAAACTTCGTTACTTAATATAACAAACAAGTGGTTAATTTATATGGATATAAGGGATACCTAAATGATGTTGTAGTTTTCTGGATCTTAAGAAAGCATTTGACTGTGTGGATCATAAAATCCTGGTTAAAAAATTATTACTTTATGCATGGATGTACTGACCGTACACAGAAGTGGTTTACTAAGGTCCTACTTAAATGACAGATCACAGATGAGTAAAATTGACCAGTGTCTATCAGCAAAAAAAAAAATTCAATGTGGCGTATCACAGGTTTTACTCTCGGGCCGTTACTTTTTTAATCTACATAAATGATTTACCAAATGGTTTAACACACTCGTCTGCGAGTTTGTTTCCAGATGATACCAACATAACAGCTGAGGGAATTTCGATTGGCGAGATTGAAGATAAGTTCGGTACTGATTTAAAGAATATGCACCAGTGGTTGTTGGCCAATAAACTGATCTTAAATAGGATAAAACTGAATATATGGTAATAGGATCTAAGCAAAAATTATTAAATATACTCAACAAGAGACCACAATTAAACTGCAAGATAAAGAGTTGAAACAAGTAAATTGTACAAAAACCCTAGGTATAATTGTAGATGAAAATAATATTATTAAAGCATCCCAAGGCATTGGCTTATTGCGTAGAATAAAAAAGTTTGTTCCTCAACAGACTATGATTAATGTATACAACTCAACAGAGTATGATTAATGTATGATTAATATATATCCTCCCTATTTTGACTATTGAGCATGGTATGGGACAACTGTGGAAATTGCTTGCTTCAAATATTGCAAAAAATGCAAAACAGAGCAGCAAGAGTAACGTACTGGAAAGTCATATGAAGTAAGATCTAGTGAAATATTAAGAGAGCTTGATTGGCAAACATTAGAAAAGCGAAGGAAGTGTAATAAAGCCATATTTATGTGTAAAATCAAACACACCAAATCACCAATGAACCTCTGAACCAATGAATCGCAATATATGGCCAACCTTTTTAATGGGAAAAATAACACTAGGTATATAACCACCTTCATAGTAACAATATCGATTTCTCACTGGAAATGCCAAGAACTAATATGATGAAAAGAGGTATATAGTTATTCAGCTGCAAGCTTGTGGAATCGATTGCCTGGGTTTTGCGAAGTTAAGTAATATTCCACCACATAGATTTAAAGCTATACTCCGGGACAGTTTAAACTAACTTGATTATATGACTTGTAAATAGTTGAAAAGTGTGTAATTTCAATAATTTTAGTATTTAGTCTAGTTTTTTTAGTTAAATAGTATTAAGTGTGTAAATAGGTGTGCAAACGGCACGTGGGTTGAAGAGTAAATAATAATAATAATAATAATAATTATAATAATAATAATAATAATAATAACGTTTCAGAAGAGGACGTTAAATAAGTTATATAGACATACACAGTTTCTCTCTTGCACGACGTTAGTATAGTTGACACATGTTTACCTTCAAGCTCATGCATGCAATAGCTTTAAGCTCACGCAACAGCTTTAAGCGTGACGGTTGAATACGAATCTATACCTCTACGAAATCACCGGAAAACTGTTCGCGTACCTTGTATAAGTGGTTTTAAAGACAATTTTACGTTTCCCAAAGAGTTTTCGCAAAAACACCGCCAAACTGCTCTGATTTGTTTAATTAGTGAATGGATCTCATTATCAAAATATTCAACATAAATTGTAACAGATTTTAAAGAAGAAAAGGTAGTGCAGCACACTTTTATTATTGAATTGAAAAAATCATACCAGATACAAATCTTAGATACGCTGCACTTTCGCCAAATTTGGTATTACAGATCTGCTATAAATCTTATGCTAGTTTGACATTCTATTTTGGGATTTAAGCCATTTTGATTTTTACTTCTTCGTCAACTTCCAAATCAGGCACAAAGAAAAAAATTAGCCCCTCCCTGCATGCTTCCGTTGTCCCTGCATGTTACAACAATTCGGTACATTTAACGTGCTTTCCAGGGTCTGAAATCTGCAGTGTACCGATATATTCATAGGGGACTAAAATTTGGGTACGGATACCAAACTGTTTTTGTATCCCGAAAATTTCAAATATTATAGGATAATGCTAAATGTCTCTGGCGGTCTCCCAATATAGCTTTGGATACTATGGATCACGTAATCTTGCACGAAAAACCATTCGGTATTCTTTTATTCTCAGATGGGATACTAGAATCCTAGGCCTAGTATTGTAATGGGGTACTAGAAAAAATGTAAATTTCAGACCCGGCTTTCACACCTATTACCGTAACATTTAAACCACAAAGATGATACCTGATCCATGTGCACATCAATGAAGACCATCCTAAAAATACACAATGTATAACAACTTGCAACAGACCTTTTAGTAACATTGCTGTTCAAATAAGCCATTCGTCATCAGAATGTATTCGCATGCACTGACTGTTCCCAGATGTCGTGAAAAGACTCGTATAGTATAAAATTGTTGAAGACAAGATGTATACCCAAGTTGTTGGCAACAGTTAGCCTGGTAGAACTTGTTCCAACAACTTGCTACAGTTCTGGAAACACACAATTTATAACAAGCTTACCATAGCTTTATTTTCATAAGATAACAATTAGCTGTGAAGCTTGTTATAATTTGTCAACAAACTTACTACAAATTAAAGCAATCAACATGTAAATAGGATAAGGGCTTTCTAAGGGTGTATTATACAGAAACATACTTATGCACAACAGACGAGCGAGTTATCATGGTGGTAACGGAATCTTAACTATACTGGTTTTAAAAATAACAATCTATTAGTTGGCGAACAATGCGATAAAAACAGCCTTGGTAAATATTGAGATTATATTGGGAATCTCGTTGGATATAGAACTATCATACACAAGGTTTTTCATGTAGATGGAATCTTAGAACGCAAATTAATATACATTTTTTTAGTCAGGCAGGGGGGGGGGGGGTTAGTGATATATAGTGATATAGTAAAAATCGATCAAAACACCCGAAAAGATGCTCAAAACGACTTTTGCAAACTTTATAACAGCAATTCACAAAATCTTAATCATGCAAAATAGAAAATACCCATATAATTACAATGCAAATATACGGTAGGGTACACCTTATTTAAAAACCCATTGATTAGATACGGTGTACCCCAAAACCCCTGGCTGCATGACTTAAATTTGTAGATCTGCAACATGAAAATTATGCATGTCTGTGTCTTTTAATAAGTTAAGATTGCACGATTTTGAAAAAATAGGTACGCGCTGCGTACATGTGGGTAGCCTGCATTAATTGTTGTTAAAGTTGGAGTAATACCGAGGTTGGACTTTGGAGTAATACGCGCAACAAAATTGCTGCAGCCAAACTGATTTCTGCAACAAAATCTGATTTCAACGCATTTTAAGTAGAAATGTTGACAAAACATTTCAATTAACATGCGCAGAAATCAGATTTTGTTGCAAGTTGCTGCAATTTTGTTGCCCATATTAGTATATTACTCCACCTTAATTGCTATTGTCAAATTCCGAATTTACTGAAGGAAAGTATTAAGTAAATTGAACACAATTCAAATATTATACACACATTTAATCACATACTGAACATCAGATATGACAAAAATACGTAAACGACTGTTACGTGCATTTTTCAATAAGCATAAACAGATTTAAGAAGTTACGAAGTATTTTAATGTGTCAAAAATAATTTGCACACTGAACAGACAGAACAGTTCAAGGTCTTTAATATGTATACGAAACAAAATACATCACACGCCGAAATACAGACAGTACGAAAAACACTTAAGACAAGAACAGTTCTTGTTCAAGGACAGCATACATCAAAGACAAAGCATCAGGTTTACAGGCTGCGTATATACAATTTTCGTGAAGTTTGAGTTTCAAGGATAGTCCATGCAAAGATCTAAGGACGATGTTTTCCGGCGGAGTTTGAAAAAGATCAACATATATTTATTTAGTACAGTGATGATTGAATTATTTAAACAACGACATAATCGATCTCATATATATTGGTAATGACATTCAATTTGCTTTCAATATTCGACAAATATATCCCTAAGTAAAAAAGCGCTAATATTCCACTGCCTAATTTAATCCTTGTGTAAACCGTGCTTGGCTTTCTATTTGCCTTAACTTACACATTCGACTAACCCGATTCCAATGACGTGGCCTTACAAACATTATGTATAAGCAACGACATACTCGATTCTATATACCTATATGTTCGTCATTCGTCAACATTCCTTCGATATAGACTAACGTAAATATGTCCAATCGTCGCGCGCTATATCACTAATTACTATATTTTTCTAATACGTATAAAATGTTTGATCATAGTTAATATAATGAGATATAATTAACTATGGTTTGATCAAACTGATATGTCGTGTTTAAATATGACATTACACGATATAAAACAGACCCCTTGCGCTAATATTAACCCCAATGACCCTTGTACAAGCAGTGATTATAAAAACAACGACATATTCGATTCTATATGCGTTGGAAATGACTATCGACCTGACAAAACATATTACAATAAAGACTTTACTAAGAATTTATACACATCTCTGTACAGTATGAGCGTTAGTGAACTTAGCCTGTGGTCTATAGACGGTTCGTATTTCAAGGATAAAAGGAACCGCGCAGCAGGACACCGCGGACACGAAGGCTACAGCGCCACAGAGCCACGGAGCCACAGAGCCACAGAGAAACGGAAGATCGCGCTTCAGTCTCTCACATAGTGGTTAGCTGCGCATGCGCGGCTACCCACAAAAACGACTCATCTTATGAGTTCATTGGCGAAGTAATTTTAAAAATAAACGTTGTCTAAGCCGAGAAAATCAAAGTTAAAGTTTATGTAAATCAACATGAATCTGTATCACATATACAGATGCGACACGCTTATGATTTTTCTTTGTGTTTTCTTCATGAATTATTAATGAGTTTTTTAAATCAATATATTGCCAAGTGCTACTAGCTGTGATTGATATATGTGTTGTGAAACCCTGCCTAATACGACCAGCTTGCTAATGTGGTCACCTCAATGGTTTATGGTCCCATGTTCATTTCAGGGATTAATAATAATAAGGATAATAAACTTATAATTTTTTATTATTTCTGGATTGTCTGGGGAATTTTCAAAACTATTTTGATTTTATGGATTTTGAGGGATATTTTCGCGATATTTGCGAAGTGCACTCTTTATTACAATGACTTATTTTTGTCCCCATAAAATGTCAAGAAAGTGCAGTTCTGTACAAAGATATTAACATGACCAAATGTTTTTGTTCAGGCTACATTAAAATTACCCCGCGAGCAAAGTCCTCTCGTATTTCTTCTGATTGAAACTTCAATGGCAATGCAGCGACATAAATACCGCCCGACAAAATAATTCATTCAAGACAGTTAAGTTTTTTATATTTTATTGAAAGAAATTTCATTGCATTTTATGTAAAGGAACTTCCGCATTCAGTTCAAGCCTCAAAGGTTCAGTCATTCAGTCGTGGAGATACGTGCTGTACAGCAATGTGTAATGTAATATGTTTATTTCGGTTTGTGACACTTCACTTTGGAAATTACAGAAATATTAAATGTTCGGAATTATTTTTTTGTTTATTGATATATAAAATTATATAAATATAAAATATACCCCCACCTCTTCGACATTTTCAAAGTGAAGTGTAGTAAGTGTAGAAATGTATTTTATGCGGCCTAAGAATGTAAAATTTTGTTTTATTTATATTAAAAGCTAGGGCACTTTTGCCTCGACTGCTCTCAACGTAGCTCTTTTTATTTTGGTCAAAGGAATTAATTCAGAATGCTGATGATGCAGGAGCCAGAGAAGTGAAGTTTCTCTATGATGGTCGATCATTTGGCAAGAAGTATCTTGCTACTGAACACCTGCAAAAGTATCAAGGACCCGCGCTCTACGCATTTAATGATGCTATATTTAAACCTGAAGATTGGGAAGGAATCCAGAATTTAATGCGAAGTAATAAAAAATCTGACATACTCAAAGTTGGCAGATTTGGTATTGGCTTTAATTCAGTCTACCACATCACAGGTTTGTGTGAATAACTAGCTCTGTTTGGAGGCATAAATTTTCACTTTGACTTGTTTGTTTGTTTGTTTTGTTTATTTGTTTGTTTGTTTGTTTGTTTGTCCGTCCGTCCGCCCGTTTGTTTGTTTGTTTGTTTGTTTGTTTGTTTGTTTGTTTGTTTGTTTGTTTGTTTGTTTGTTTGTTTGTTTGTTTGTTTGTTTGTTTGTTTGTTTGTTTGTCAAAAGATTATGCAGCCATGGCCAAGGATATCAAATTGTGGTTCAAATGAAAATAGGATGCAAAATTATATAATATGAACTTTTTTCTTATTATTTATATATGTATAATTTATGCATGATACCGTACTTGACTTTGGTTAGGCAGCAGACACTCAGTAACAAGCCAATTGAGGATAGACCTTGACCTAGTGGTCTTTAATCGGAATGGCCATATCCTCTTGCAGTATGGATGGGATGTCCAAATGGGATGTTTTGGACCACACCCATCAACCAATGCCTACTGAAGTATTTGGATACTGAGTTGGTTTTGAAAATCTTACCAACGCAAGCCAGCTTTATAAATAAATTGTTAGGTTACCAAAACCAATGTGTAATGATCCGGTTAACCTAGGCTTTGTATGTTAACTCACATACCCAATGCTGTAGTATTAATTATTAAATGCAGCATTATATATACCCCTGTTTTACTTAACATAATATATCTGATTTGTTTGATAGATATTATAAATTCTTTCATAAAAAGTCTGAAACTACCGTTATTCTTAGAAATAACCAGATAGAAAACCGGAACGCGGATCTGAATGTGTCCACATGCGCGTTTCAATTGAGTTCATTTTGTGTTCCAATCAAACCGGGACTTCTTGATCGTTAGCGTTGCTGACATATAGCGTTACTAACACCAGGGCTTAAGAAATAAATCGGAAATGCCGTACGAGGTCGTATACGTTCTGCACTAAGTTGATCGTACGTTTAATCGATGTTGACGATACGTACGATTTTGTATACTAGTTTTCGTATAAAATTCCCGTGTAAAAATGCGTTTGAAATGGTTTAAACGACGTAAACAAAGATGACGGTCCGGGATTCGAGCAGCGAACTCGATGTTTCTGGATCAATGTTTCATGTTTGATTGTTATAAATATATGGATATTTGAAAATCAGGGTTACAGACAAATGTTCGTTCATTGTCCCAAGGATTTTAAGGCCAACAGAAAGGGGTAACGGTTCAGCTCTGCAGAAGAAGTGTACGCGATCATACTTGTCTGAAATTCTTGGTGTACGCCAAGCTAATTTCGACGTACAATCGTACGTTTGTATATACGCCTATTTTTTTAGCCCTGCTAACACGTTCTCTAAATTGCGTTCCATAATTCCTTCCAACCAAACAAGAACGCAATGCAAAGCTGTAGTGTTTTACATGCAGTTTAGCACAACGTTAACTTTTGCTGATGGGAAAAACAAACAACTGAATTCCGTTTTATATCTCTTAGATTTGCCAGGAATCGTGAGTGGCAATAAAATTGGATTTTTGGATCCACATAAGCGGTGTTTTGGAAATGATTATTCTGGAGAGCAATATGTCGTCAAGTCACGGTTGCTGAAAGGAAAAATTCGCGATCAGTTTACACCTTTCCAGGGAGTATTTGATTTTGATTTTCACAAAAATTATGAATCGACTCTCTTTCGCTTTCCCCTACGTACTTGTCCGTCTAAACTCTCGCAAACGGAGTACACGAAAGAGAAGGTCGACAAGCTATTTGAGTCGTTACATGAAGAGGCTTCCATTATCTTGTTGTTTATGAAAAACATCCAACACATCAGTGTTTATGAACGTATCGATGATGGTGACGAGGCCAAATGTATTTTCAAAGTAGAAATTGCTCCTGAAATGTGTGAAATGGTGAAGCAAAAACGACAGATCATGCTGCAAAATGCTGGTGAGGAAGATCTTACTGCATCAAGCTATATTGTAGACGTCTGCTTTTCGTCTGATTCTGAGGAGAAGTGTTTTCAATGGCTTGTCCTCAACCAAATTGGCTTGGAGGGAGATGAAAGAATTGCAGAGCTTTCAGAAAAGTTAAGCTTGCTGCCATGGGTTGGTTGTGCCGTTCCGTTAAACGAGAATGCTCAAAAGGAAGACAGCGGTCGTATATTCTGTTTTCTACCTCTCCCACGTGATGTGGACTGTCAGACCGGTTTGCCTGTATTGGTGCATGGCGCGTTTGGAGTGACGGATAACAGACGTGGTCTTCTGTGGCCTGGGAGTGAATGTCAAAATAATGAAACTGCAGAATGGAATGTGTTATTGGTAGAGAAAATCTTATCTGCTGTCATTTACAACGCTCTTAAATCAATCGTCACAGATTGCCCAATCACTGGTCTGAACGAGATACAGAGACGTGAACTTGTGTACTCCACTGTGCCAAAATTAAACGGTGTTACAGGCCACTGGAATTGTTTTGTAGACCCTTTTTTTCAAAAGTTAAGACAACTAAATCTATTCCACGCTCAATCCTCGAGGGGCACATCTTGGATAACTCTACAAGAAGGACTCCTGGATCAAATGGGAAAAGCTGGCGTGTTGCAAAAGACCGGAAACGCTGTCCTCGAAACACTATTGAGAAATTCCCAAGTAATAATAACAGATCTTCCCGATCATGTGATGGAAATGGTTGAGAAATATTTCGGTGAAAGGCAAGATATTACCTGTGAATTTTTTAGAAATTTTCTAAGAAGTAATTCTATCAAGACAGCATCCCATGATGATAAACTGTCGTTGCTTGACTACATTCTCCATGATTCCCCACGGCCAGAAGAACTTAGCGGCATTCCTCTACTTCCTTTGGCATCTGGTAAGTTTGTTACTTTTGCCAAACACTGTCATGATTCTGACCCATCATCGTCCATCTTTGTGTCAGACGGTCGCTGTACTGAAGATTTGCTACCAAATATGGAAGATCGTTTCTTAGACAAGAATGTCTCTACAGAAACCTACCAGAAGTTGGTCGCCATGGCAACCGGTTTATTGGATGAAATCAACCCGACACAGATGATTAAACTCACACCCGAGCTTGTCGTCGCATGTTTGCGTTCAAGTCTTCCAGATGAATGGTTCAATACAAGCAACCAGAAAGATGTAGTTTCCTGGAAACCTGACTGTCCAGGCCATCCGCCTGAGAAATGGATTAATGATATATGGCATTGGATCAATGATAATTTTGAATCTCTTAAGCAGTTCGAAGGAATTCCACTAATACCGTTTCAATCAAATTCGGAGAAAGCACTCGGCGTTCTTTCAAAAAATTCCAGATTCATATTCAATTCAGATTCTTCTCGGAATATGCAGCTGCCTTCTCAAGTAGTTGGACTGCTTAAAGCTTCTGGTTGTATTGTGTTGCCATGTACGTCTAAACTCTTACATGTGCGTCATCCTAATATCAGCTCGTACGTAGCATCTCCAGTGCCTGCCGAAGTTACGTTAATGCTTGGCAAATGTTCGATGGAATTTGCAGAACACTACATCAGGAATTGTTCCAAAGATCAAAGAAAGGTACTTCAAAGCTTCTTTGCTGCCTCACAACTGTTGTCGGAAAAAGAGAAGAATATTGTGCGCCGTCTACCTGTATTAAACACACTTGATGGCAGCTGTACAGCAGCTTTCGTACGCGAACAGTTTCTCAGTGTGGCTTCACCCAAATTCAAACTTCGAAATAGCTTTAAATTTCACAGAGCCAGCCAAATTATCTCGTCTGCCGAAGTTAAATCGCTGCAACTGGTTCGTTTGTTAGGTTTGGAGCCTATCGAGCCGGCCGATATTTTTTGCCGCTTTCTCTTTCCTGACATTCAAACTCAATCGATTTACAGTTTGGAAGAAACAACAAGCATCATGTTGTGGATTCTGGAAAGAAAATGTGAGATACAAAACGAGGAGTTCCTGAAGGAAATCAAAGATTTGTCATTTGTTAGCACAAAAAATGGAGAATTAAAAAAGACATGTGAACTATATGATCCAAACGATCCTGTTCTAGCTGATCTGTTCCTTGGAGAAGACAGCAAATTCCCATCAAAAGAGTTTTCTAAACTGATTTCAACCTTAAAAGAGTTGGGGCTTCGTGCACAAGACATGATCACCGCATCGGATCTTCTAGGTGTTGCTGAAAGAATTGCTTTGTCAGATTACCAAGACGCCCTAAAGAAAGTCCAAGCGCTGGTTACGATTTTTCAACAGAGTCCCGAATTTCTTAAGATGAATCTCGGTGGTATTTCACTGATATCACAATTGGCTAAACTCGAATGGCTACCTTGCGCAAAGAAATATCCTCGCGGAGCGGGATACCCTAGCTTTATGCATAATAAATGGTATAACAGTGAGACAAAATTTTTTAAACCAGACGAACTATTTCGTGAGTCCCACACACTCCTCGTTGGAACGTCTGCACCAATACTCGGCATCAAAATGATTGATGGTATCCAAAATTCGCTTGGTATTCAGAAAAAGGTCAATGTTAGCAAAGTGATCCAGCATCTTAAAACAGCTGTCAACGTTTGGGAAGACAAAGTGCGACCAAATTCTCAATATAATGAAATGCTCCAAAAAATCTATCTATATCTTTCCAAAGTGCCTTCACAAGAAATCGTATCCGAAGCCATTCAGCGGAATAAGCTAGTGAAATGGATCTGGCATGGATCCGGGTTTTGCTCGCCGAAGCAAATGGCTCTAGAAAAAGATTTGCCATTTGAGTTTCGACCTCCACTTTTCTTACTCCCCGATACGTTAAATGACGGCGGAACTCTTACAAGGTTTTTTAAAAGCCACGGCGTGCGAGATCAGTTCTCCAAGGATGATATTATTTTGGTGTTGGCCGCCATTAAAGAAGAGCACGAAGAGCCACAAAACAAGATATCTCCCAAATCTATGAAAAAAGATTTAAATTTTTGCCGTTCAGTACTTGAATGGTTGGTTAACGATGGACAAAGGTTAAGCGAAGACCTACGAGCCAAAGTGTTTGTTCCAGTGCAGAGTGATGAAAACAAGATGGTTTTAAAAGAATGCGAGAAGTGTACGTACTGCGACCAGGAATGGCTGAAACTTGGTAAAACTGAGCTGGATATTCCAGATGATTTCCATCCTATTCACGACTCTATTCCACCCAAACTGGCTATCCTCCTTGGCGTACCTTCTCTGAGTTCTTGTTTACTCTCGGCAGAGTCCATCGAGTTCGAACAGACGGGACCATACGAGCCGATCACAACACGAATCAAGAATATTCTTAAAGAGTACAAAGAAGGAGTTGGAATATTCAAAGAGCTGATTCAAAATGCGGACGATGCAGGCGCTACTACAGTCAAGTTTTTGGTGGATTGGAGGAATGGTAAAACGGACAGTCTATTCTCCCCTGACATGGCCGCAAGCCAAGGTCCAGCGCTGTGGGCTTACAATGATGCTGTGTTTACTGATAAAGATTTTGAGAATATCAACAAGCTAGCCGGAGGAACGAAGATTGAAGATCTTTCAAAGATTGGTCGGTTTGGACTTGGTTTTAACGCGGTCTATCACCTTACTGATGTACCGAGTTTTATCAGTAGAAACTACCTGTGTGTTTTCGACCCAAATGTCAATCACATCTCAAATCACATTCGCGACAAATCTCGACCCGGAATTCGCATTGATCTCGCCAAGAATTCAAGGCCTTTGATAGCATTTGCAGACCAGTTTTCTCTTTATGATCAAGTTTTCGGATGTAAGACAGCTTTAAACAATGGTGAGACGTTTCACTACCAAGGAACGCTATTTCGGTTCTCTTTTCGCACAAAATGTGAAGCAAAGAAAAGCGAAATTTGCGAAACGGTTTACAATTTTTCAAAAGTAAAAGAAATCGTTCGTACTCTTCAACGAAGTGCCTCACTCTTACTTTTGTTTACTCAAAATGTTAAACATGTTGAACTACACGAACTTAGTTCGGCCGGAAAACCTGAAGACACAACTTTAGTACTTTCCATCAACAAGGAAATCCAAAATACAAATACTGTGTCAGCACCTTCCTACATCAAGCAGTGCTCCGAGTGGTGGCAGAGAAAGTTATTAAAAGAGTTACCATTGGATGAAGCCCCGTCAAGTTTGGAACAAGTTAAAATTGTGAAGACGGAGAATCCTTCAAGAATTACCGGCACTAAAAGATCACTCGTTAACAGCTGTACTTGGCTTGTGGCATATTGTGTTGGAAAGGATCGTTCGATTGAGTTTGCCGTACAAGAAGGGCAAAAGGATGGCTTGCTGCCCCTCGCTGGTGCTGCAGCTTTACTTCAAAGCAACGCAAATAATAAGATAGTAGATTCTAAAATTTTCGCCGCTAAACGTACCGAAGGTGAAGCTTTTTGTTTTCTTCCGCTGTCGATTTCCACCGGGCTACCAATTCATGTTAACAGCTCCTTCGCCGTTCGCTCAAATCGCGATGGAATTTGGGAGAAAACAACTGCTGAGGAAAACCTGGAATCTCGATGGAACGACTGCCTTCTACAAGATGCAATACCAGAAGCATATTTTAAGCTACTTTCTAGAATGGTGGGTTTGTGGCAAAATGCTCACTTGTCACAGTTTGATAAACAGTTCCATGATTTTTGGCCACGTCTTGCCAACTCGGGTGCATCATGGACAACTGTCGTTTCAAGTTTCTACACCAAGCTGGTACAGCGAGATTTGAAATTATTTTACAGCAGCGGAAAGTGGATGAATATTACTGATGGATACCTTTTGGACGAAGAGCTACGGAAGGTAAAACGAGTAGTTAAAACGTTGCAAAGTGTTGGCGTATATGTTTTTGATCTTCCATCCGATGTTATCAATTCAATGAAAAATTCCATTGATAGTTCTGCCACTGCTGTTGTTCAGAAGCAAACCTTAAGTCTTGTGTCATTTTTCGAGCATTTCTTGTTTCCAAATTTACCCTGCATCTCAGCTGACCTGCGAAATCCTATCGTACACCATGGATTACGCTACATCTTAGAGAAATCAAGAGAAGACTGGAAGCAGCTTAATTCTTTGTACAAAAAGACCGAATGCATTCCATGTTCTCCAGATGGCCAAACGCTTGCACGACCGTGTGATTTGATCAGTCCGGAAGTAAAAAGTATTGCAGTGTTGTATTCGCCTGATGAAAATCGATTCCCTACTGGAGAGCTGGATGACAGCCAACTGTATGCGCTGGAGCAGCTTGGAATGGTTAAATTGTTATGTTGGCAAGAAATATGCGATCGTGCGAAGTCTATCGATAAGCTAGCAATGAAGGACAAGGGTTTGGCGTTACGCCGCTCTCAATCCCTTATCAAATACCTTCGCCGCAATATAGAACATCTGACAGAGGTGGATAAGTCTGATAGTGATCTTCAGAATATAAAGTTCTTACCAGTGCGTCTCGCTCCTCCAGTGTACTATACACTCCCATGGAAAGGAGCCGAGTTTCATACCATAGAATTCCGTAGTCCTAGTGACCTTTTCTTGTTGAAAGATGTCAACCTTATTGGCTCATCTTGCTTAATCGTGGACGATACTGAGCAAAGTGGATGCGGTCGTATGGAAGTTCTCGGAAATGTGCTCGGTTTTTTACATCGCCGTCCAAGTTGCCAGCAAGTGTTGCAACAGTTAGAAATCACCAGAGAATCAAATTCGGACGACAAGACCAAAATTACAGTTTGCAAACGGGTTTACAAACATCTTAATGACGAACTAGTCAAGAATCGAGATGTCTCTGTTATTACAAAGCTCAAAAATACGGCGTGGTTGTTTCTACATGGAAAGTTCGTAGAGAACAGGAAGATCGCCTTGGAATGGAAAGGCTACGCGGTGCCGTTCCTGTACAGTGTTCCTGATGAGTACAAACGAGAATTCGTAGAACTTCTTAAAGTGACTGGCATCAAGGAGATGTTTACACCAAGCGATTTTCTTGAAGCACTGGATTCTCTCCAAGGATCTAAGCAAGATTCGCGTCTAATTCCTGAAGATATAAAACTGATCGTGACTTTAATCAGCGAATTGAGATATCAATCTGATAATTTAGTAAAACAACGTGTTGGCACCATCCCATTGCCTGACGCCCAAGGTGTTTTATACAACAGCAAAGATCTTACAATTCCTGAAAGTTTTCATGTGAAGTATGCGGGAAACGAGCGCTACATTCATTCGGATATAAACCGAAACATTGCTCTCAAGCTTGGAGCGAAACCATTGCGCGCTAGAAGAAGAGAGAAATATGGGAATACACTGTCTATATCTTTTGGGCAATTCGAGAAACTAACCGATCGAATAAAGAACATCCTATATTCGTACCCGTGCGATGTTGGCATCCTGAAAGAACTTGTTCAGAACGCAGATGACGCGAAGGCTACTGAAATTCAGTTCATTTACGACAAACGAATACTTCCCCACGAGCGCGTCCTTCAGACCAACGCAAAAAAAATCCAAGGACCAGCATTATGTGTTTACAACAACAAGCATTTCAGCGAAGATGATTTAAATGGAATTTGCAAACTTGGAATTGGAAGCAAACAAGATGATCCTGCAAAAACTGGTCAGTATGGGATTGGATTCAATGCTGTTTACCATTTAACAGATTGTCCAAGTTTTCTGTCAGACGATAATACACTATGTATCCTTGATCCACATTGCGAATATAGTCCTGAAGCAACCTCAGAAGCTCCCGGTGGAAAATACAACAACATTGACCACGACTTCAAAGACATCTTTTCTGATACAGTTAGCGGTTACCTTGGAGACTTCGGTGATCATTTTCCTCTACAAGGCTCCACTATGTTTCGACTTCCATTGAGGACAAATGAGCAATCAAAAACGTCAGAAATATCGAACTGTTCTGTTACCGATCAGGTCATGATGGATCTAATTAGCAAATTTAAAAAAGAAGCAAAAAAGTTACTGCTTTTTCTCAATCATGTTAAGAAAATTGGTTTGTGGGAAATCAATAGCAAGTCTGAGTTGAAACCCATATACTCAGTGAGTTCCCAGCTTAAACGAAATTATGAGAAGAAACTACCGGAGCTACATCGTCACTTGCAAGAGTATAAGACAGTAGCAACTTGTGATGTGCCCATGAAAGACACGACGTATACCATCCGTATCGAAGACACAGACAAATTGAAGGAAAAATGGCTTATTCATCAAAGGTTTGGCATCAAAACAGAAGCAACCACAACAGAACGAATTCATCAAAGTTGTGGCGTCAAAACTAAAGCAATAAAAACTGAACAAATTCATCAAAGCTCTTGCATCAAAACAGAAGCAATGAAAACTGAACAATCTCATCCAAGTTCTGGCATCAAAACAGAAACATTGAAAACTGAAAAAAATCTTCAAAGTTCTGACGTCAATACTAAAGCAATAAAAACTGAAGAAATTGATCGAAGCTCATGCATCAAAACAGAAGCAATGAAATCTGAACAGTCTCATCCAAGTTCTGGTATCAAAACAGAAACAATGAAAGCTGAAAAAAATCTTCAAAGTTCGGGGATCAAAACAGAAGCAATGATATATGAACAAAGTCCTAACGTTTGTGATCTTGGTTTATTCCCCCGTGGTGCCATTGCAGCGCTCTTGTCATCGAATCGTGATTGCAGCGAAGAATATGTGGCTTACTGTTTCTTGCCTTTGCCCGTGAAAACCATGCTGCCAGTCCACGTTAATGGACACTTCGCACTCGATGGATCAAGACGAGATTTGTGGTTTGACACCAGTGGAACTTGTCGGAAAACAGTATGGAATGCATTCATGAAAAAGCGAGTACTTGGTCCTGCCTATGCATCATTGATCACCAAAGCAAGAGAATATATTCCACATTGTGAAAGAGATTCAGAAAAGATCTACTTTTCGAGCAAGGATGATGCTACGAAAGCCTTGGACTGGTATCATAACTTATTTCCCAATCCTGTTGCAAACCCAAAATGGAAAACTCTTGTCGTGGCAGTTTACCAATGTTTAAAAGAAAGTCCAATTTTACCCGTGGTCTCTCAAACGCGTGGTATTGTCGTAACAGAGAAGGATAACCAGGGTGAGTGGCGATCAAGCAAATCTTCCGATGCCAGATTTCCACGTAAATATGAAGAAACAGCTTGTAGTAGTGGATCGTTTCGCAGTGTATTTGGCAAGTACTCCTATTACCAATCAAAATATCAAGAATCTGCGAGAGAATCGAATTCTGAGCATATGAAGAGAGCAAGATACGCTACCTTTGCGGAAAGAAGAGCTGATGCACTTACTAAATATTATATTGAATGGCTACCTCCAAATATTGTTTACTTCACCAAAGAAGAAGAGCGGGAAATTCGACAGTCGTTGCTGGCAGCGCTTTTGCGAATACATATGCCTGTATTGCTATACACGCCATTGAATATCCACAAGGCATTGTTAGAGTCCGAAGTTGAATCCCGCTTCCTTGATCCGGAAAATGTCATCAAATTCTTGTTGACCTCGCAAGATGAAAGCTCCAGGTGCAACATTGGAAAACTTCCAGTCCAACTAAATAGTTCTAACTTTCAAAACAAATCCAATTTAGGAAGTATTCTAGAATATTGCGAGAAGACGCTCAAAAAGTTTCCAGAATATATCCAAGGGTTACCACTCCTCTTGACTGATGACAACATGTTGAGAGCTTTCTCTTCAGAATGTCCTGTGTATTGTTCATTGTTCAGCAAATTGTTTCCAGACAAAGCTTTCAAGTGTGTTCAAATTGATTTTGTTCCACTGTTATCAACATTTTGTGGACTCGAGCCTGATGTTATTCGTGATCTTACTATCCAGTCATTGGCCACCGAGTTCATGCCCGATGTTTTCAATGGAAAATTAGAATTAGGTGGAAAAGAACATGTCCCATGGAATTACCCAGAAGAAGGCGTTCTCTCAAAAGAATGGTTCACTCGATTGTGGAAGTTCCTGCAAATTGCTGAAAAGCGTGAAGAAAACAAAAGTCGCATGGATGGAGAGTATTTAATTTCAATCTGTGCAGAAGATAACAGTTCGAATGAGTCAAGCAGTCTTGTTACATGTCTCGGCAAGTATCCTATTATTCCAACAACAGACGGAAAACTCGCAACAGTTGATAACGGCAAGACTGTACTGGCAGTGACTAACGACAAAAAAGGAAGTTCTCTTCAACAGGAAGTAACAGAAATCCTCAAGAGCTTATCTTGTCCTTTCTTGGATAAATCTATCACGAAAGATGCTTTGTCTGTCGTTCTTCGTGTAGTCGCAGACCCACATTGCAAATCAGATGTTTTACATGTTCTTCATTACATGAATTCAACTGGAATACTTGACATGAGCAAATTTGATGAGAAAGATATCAAAAGTCTTTTGATATTCTTTCAGGCTGAATGCAAAAATGACGAGTCCATGAACATGGCAAAGACTTTGTCGTTCTACAAAGGCGTTGATGGTGATTATCATTCGCTATCGTCTTATTACACCTATATCGTAATTCCAATCGGTTTGCCAGGCGACGGGATAAAAGAACTTCAAACTATATACGGAAAACGAGTGCTTTTTTTGCCTTCACTAACATCTGACCTGGGCCGACTATACAGGGCTCTTGGAGTTGTAGTAGATTGTGATATTTGTAAGTTTTACATAACTTATGTACTACCAAATTTTTCATCATTGAGCCGAAAATGGCAGGAAGAGTTTCTAGCTATCATCAAAGATACGAGGCCAGAGGAATTAAAGGAATTAAAACAGAAGTTGCGATCCACAAGATGTATTCCAGACCAAAGTGGAAGTCTTCGCGTTGCTTCAAGCTATTTCAATCCGCATAACGAATTATTTAAAGTGATGTTTAAACCCGAAGCTGACGTTTTCCCAACAGCTCCGTTTAACAAGATTGAGTGGATTGATTTCCTTATCGAAATTGGGCTGAAGGAGGATTGCGACGAACAGCAGTTCGTCACATTTGCAAGAGGCGTGGAAGAATCTGCACAGTGCATGTCCAAATACGATCTGAACATTATTGCTCAGTCCAAAGCTCTCGTGAAATATTTGTCGGAAAATGGTAAGAATTGGTTTCACGTCACTATCTCCGACATAGAGTTTATTGCTCCTGAAGAAGTAGAAAATGAGCTCTCTTCTCTTCATCCCCAATATCGTGTAAATGGAAAGTTGGAGTTTGTTTCGTACCGCGAATCAATGCAGTGGACAGATAGACACTTGGTTTGGACCAGCGCTAAACTTCTACCAGAATGGGCTTATCCTAAATTTGACTCTCGTCTTCTTTTACTTTTGGGAATCCCAGCGAAGCCACCGCTTGAATCTGTGATTGACCACGTGAAAATAATTTCCAAATGTGCTTCGGAAATAGTTATGACTGATCGTACCTTACCGGAGAAAATTATCGAGGTCTTTAAACATGTTTATGATTTTTTGACAGAGACAATGCAGAATTGTACAGAAGAACCGCCTTTCGCGAATTGCAATGAGGAATGTAGAAAGATTGGAAAGTGTTTAACAAACGTTGCTTGTATACTTCTTAGTAAAGAACGCTGTTTGGTAAAAGGCGAAGAATTGTCTTTTGAAGATACTGAAGAGAAATTGAAGCCACATTTTTATATGGTTCCTAGGGATTATGTCCAGTATGAACATCTTTTGAAAAGGCTTGGAGTTACGGAAAAAATAACTCCTTCGCAAATGGGCAATGTTCTCAAGTCATTAAAAGATTCTTGTACGAAGGATACGATGAATTCTGAAGAAGAAGAAAAAGCATGTTTTGCTACTTTTGTTTTGTTTGAATCACTTTGCGATGATTCAACTGAGGTTGAGTCAAGATTATCCAATTGCGAAGAGTTGAATTTAGCAAGCATGAAGAAACGACTCGTTAAATCAAATGAACTGGTGTACAGCATGCAATCACGACTTCGCGAGTCAGTAGCGGGGCAAGGGTACGAGATTTTATATCCTCTTGAAAAATGCGGACTGAAACGAGAGCTGGAAGACGCCTACTTAAATGCTCTTCCAAAACGACTTCGACCAACACCATTAAGCAGTTTAGTACGCGAAGAGTTAGATCCATCCTGTAAGAAGAACATGGCTTGTATTTACTGCACGGAGATGGATTGTCCGTTTATACAGAAGATTATCTTGGTTCTACGATCCTCGCAATTTGAACACGGCATCCTGCGTCTGTTGAAACATCAGAAGAACGTATCGATTCCAGACGACGAGGATAAAGAAAGAGCTGCGAGATTTACCTCCACTAAAGTGAGACGTATTTTATGTTGTAAAATAAGTAATCGATAGTGAGTTTAGATACTAATAACAACGATTTCAGTTCTAACCCATGTTCCAACCCTAAGTGTTACCCTAATTCTTATATACCCTTATTTTAAAATGACTAGGATGGCGCGCTAAATGTTCTTCATAAATGTGTTATTGAAAAATGAGAGATTTTATGTCTAAGCATTCTAATAATTTACATCCATATTTCTGTTAAGCTCACTGTAATCAAGTGTATGAGTCAAGTACAGATCCACCTTGTGAACGTGGAGACAAAAACACCATTACCGCAGAGCAAGATCGAGAGAACGTGTCATGTCGAAAAGCAAGAGAAGTCGTGGACATTGTATATTCAACACCATTTTGGTGGACGAAAAAATTATTCGATATTTGCGAAAGCTGTAAACGAAATTATGGACGGATGCTTGAAAGAGATTGGAGAACTAACCGATATGCTGTCGTGTGATTCACCTTCAGAAATACCAGGCGTGCTTAACGACCATAACGTAGCGATAGACTACAACGAAGAAGGCGAGCAGTTAGGACAGCCTGTTCCAAATGTCTATCGCTATCTCATGATTCAAAATCCGCTGTGTCATTTTGAGGAAGGAACTCGCGTTGCTTACGGTGAGGACGAAGGTAAGATAGATAGAAAAACCTGATTTAGCAACGGTAACCTCGTCAACTGAAGCTAATTTCCATATGGGGTATGGAAAAGGAAGTGCATAAGTATAATATTATTTAATTTAAAGTAATAGTATTAAAAGCATGAGCAGCCGATTTGTATCTGATTTACAAGGCGAGACGTAATAAAGGTCAATAAATCAGATACAGATCGGGTGCGAATACTTTACATTACCTGAAGTACAAACACATCAAAACTGGGTGGTAAAAGTAATATGATTATGGATCGTTGGGCTCATAGCGAGACATTTGTGTTCTTCATAAGTTCCTAAAATTTGCGAACGACATTGTGTGCTCGACTATTTTTTAATTTCCACCCCTGCATTTAAGTAATCAAGTTTACCAACTATATATTTTGCCGACGTGGTTTGTTTTAGCCGAGAAATCGAAGCTATTTACAAAATATAATATATAATTTGAAATAAATAATATAATCTATGAGTAAAGTAATATGTTAACAAGCTTTTAAGATTTATATCCTGTCACAATCAAAAAATGAATAGCAATTTGCTCTCCGTAATTTCATTTGAAATTAGAGTTCCATATAGCTTATAGCACCGACATTTATCATGTTATTAGTACAAGGTTGTGGTGGTAAGCAAAGACCACTTGAAAAATTCATAAGTTTGTAATTTTGACCTCAATTTTTAAATAAATAGTTTTGTGACTGACTATATTCAAAATTTTGTACATCATTTTCGCTTTCGCCCTTTTTTCGTATCAGGTGGCGAGAGAAATTGGAAGGAGAGCGAGCAAGCGGAGGGGTCAACTAAGTACACGTTGGCAAAGATCTTGGCACGTGCCAACCCGATTGATAAAGCTGCCAGAGAATTCGATTTCAACGCTGAATACAAAATCGATCTTGGTAGCAAAACTGAATTTAGAACTATCAGTGTTCTCGATATTTACAGTTACAATCAAGACGATATGGGTAATCTTATCTCAGACGATAACGTAGAAACTCGAGTGAACGTTTTTGCAGAAAAATGTAACATCAGTCGAGCTTTAAATCTGACCAAAAAATTGGAATCACTTACACAGCGACGTAAAGTTTTAAGGAGACTCTTTCTACATTGGTTTCGGTGCAAGGACCCCGAAGTTGCAGCTGAGATGACCACATTCATTGAAAGTGAAGTTACAAGACTGGAAATTCTACGTGTAGAAGAAACTCGCTTCTATACAAGTTATTGGAAAAGACGTGAAAAACGGGAGAGAAGTACTTTTAGTGGTTACAGTCACTGGATGTCCTTCGGTGATCATTATGATGCTTCGGAATTTGTTAATCCCGATAAAGCCGAAGCAAAGCGATTGATCAAGCAGTCTAAAGCAGACTTGGATGCTGCGAAGATGTTGTTGCTTGATGTTACTACATTTTACTCACAAGTGTGTCACATGAGCCAACAATGTGTTGAGAAAGTGTTGAAGGGAGTTTTATACGCCAAATGTGGTATACCACAGCGAGAATTGCGTTCGCACAACATCGACCGTCTTGCATCTTTAGTGTCTCGTCTTGAGGGGGCACCCAGTGAAATAGAACGTGCCTATACAGTTGCAAATTACAACATGCCAACCCGCTTCCCTGACAATCAACCGAAATACAGAGCCCTAACGGAAGAATATAGCGAGAAAGAAGCCAAAGAAGCGTTGGAAGCTGCTGAAACAGTGTACACAGCCTTGGAGAAATTTGCTCACGACAGTGACGACTAGGCGAAGGTCGGACAGATTTTTAACTGTGTATATTAATCTAGTTCTAATAGTTGACTTTAATTAATAACTTGTACGCTATTTTGTAGCAGATGGTACCGGTATGTACTTACCAAATATGAACACGTTTTCTGAGCTTGTTCATATATAGTTTTACGGGGCGATCCGTTGGTGACCAGCCTGCAGTTACCAAGTGAGAAAATGTTAATTGTTTTTATCATATAACAGTCTTGTATTTGGCAGATGAATAGAATTGAGAGATGTAGTCTCTTCCTCCTAATTTCTAAAGTTGAATACCATCTGCTGCACTGTAGCACTTAACCACAGGTCAAACGAGGATGAGAGTTGGCAGTCACGCATTGTTACAGGGGACATTTCAAGCTCTAGATTAACAAAATAAAGGTTTGATCAGTGTTCCAACCATGTTTTAACTTAAATAGAGTACATGATAGTGTTGGGAAAGCACGCAGGCTACAGCTAACCAAGATCGCGTGACTGCCAACTCTCATATACTCTCATTCTCGTTTCATCCTGGCTTTACAACCCCCAGCAATTGTATAGTGATTCATAAACTGTAGTACATTGAGTTGTAGTTATTTTAGTCTTCTTATAATAGTACATTGAGTTGTAGTTATTTTAGTCTTATTCTATTTCACTGTATTATTAACAAGTACAACACTACACGAGCTTATGTGCACGGGCGAATTAAATCGTATGTGGTGCCTGCCATAGCACAAGAGACAGTGAACAACCGAAATTTTTTAATCGTTTTTGTTTCTTTAGTTTTTACTATAATAATCAATGAACATGTAATGTAATTTGTAGTAAATTGATAACAATGTTAACTGTAGTTTAGAAATGGATCTTTAATATTGATCATCTATGATTATGATTGGCAATAATTAACTTGATTGAGATTAGTACATATCAATATATAGCAGAATTAACGTGTGGCAAAAATAAATTAGCAAATCGTAGATTTGAGAAGATCCACAAGATCTTCTGAGTACAAAATAAGGTATGTTCAAATGTGTGATTAATGCAATTTTCAACATGCATACGGGTCTGCGAGACCAAAATTTAAATGCGTGACTTTCACGCCAGATGAGGCAAACTTGCCAGGTCTGCAGGACGATTCCAAACTCGGTTTTTAACGAGGTTTTTAACGAGGTTTTTAACGAGTTTTAACGATTAATACTATATATACAATATACATCTATTAAATTGGGACAATAATAATTAGCAGATCGTAGATACATACAGTAGTACTATTTAATTCATTGATTTTCAAGTTCGTTTTATTACATTCACACACGATTGGACGAATTCTGAACCATACGCAAATTTGTCAGGTTTCACTTGGTTGTTACTCGTTTCCAACCATCGAACGTGACGTTTTTTCTCAATTTTTCGAGTTTATTCTTTTTGGATTTTCTTGATTAATTTGGTTACGGTTAGGGTTGGGGTTAGGGTAGGGTTTGTTACATAGCCATTTAACACCTCTTCCATGTATCTTCCAACAATGACATCATGTCAATTTGGTGGTTGAAAATGAGTGCCACTTCTTTACACGGGAATTCGTAAGGTACGTTATTGGTCATGATTGTGTACTTGAACGACGAAATCGTGCAAATTTGAGACGGTTCCAAACTCATCCGGTGTGAAAGGAGCCAAAGCTGACTGGTCGCCCGTCGCTCTATTATACTCTAAATATATAATGTAATCAGTGGTCGCGTTGAATATGTAAATGAAAAATAACTGATCAACTGATTTCCTAATTAATAATGTCATCTACTTATGGTAAAGTGGAGATGACTGACGAGGAGCCAGGAGCCAAAGATGAATAATAATGCTGCATGATGTTCAACAACGACACATACAAAACAGTGTTTCGTCGTTCATTAGTTATTAAAAACGACCTTTTGACACACAACTTGTTTCGTCGCAAAACATCCCGAAAGCCAAGAAAATTTTGATTCTGTTGAATTTTGATTCAGGTGTGTAACGCCAGAAGATATAGAACTGGTCGTCAGACCAGTCAACCGGAACGGCTGAAAACTGCTGCAATGCAATGATTCAGTAAAACAGTGTGTTTAACACCGAAGATGTTTTATGCCACAGTGAAGATCTAATTTAACGATTTCTGAAAGTTTTCATGTGGATATAAACCTAAACATTTTTATTCGGATGTAAACCTAAACATTGCTCCAAGCTTGGAGCAAAACCATTGCAAGAAAATAGAGTCAGCTAGCAATGCTACACACTATTACAAAGAAATTTTGATAACATTGTTTCTTAGTCCAACGACATCCGCTTGAGTTTTAACATGACCAGGAAGGTTAACTCGTACTTCATTTGTCGCTTCGAGATGACCCAGTCTTACAGAGACTAAGGCAGACCTAGGAATACTAATACATTTGAATTGGAAGCCGACCATATCTGCGAGGTTCGTATCAAAGCCCAACAAGATGTTGGGTTAGGTTAGGCGCACTAGCTGTGTTGGAAATTAGACAGGTACAGATTTGACTACCTCTCACAGGCTGAATACGCATTTGTGATTGGTTAATCTGATAGATCAAATGCATCTGATTAGTCAATAGTAGCGATACTGAAAGTCAAAATCTGAACCTCTACAGTATAATGACACATTGTCATTTAAGTTCTTATATCTTCAACTGGCGCGTGGTGCCGTGGTCTTGCTTATGCGTCACAAATCTGTCGAGTTGGCAAGGGATCTTGAAACGATTCAGAGTTAACCAACTATGTCCTTGGCCTACATCCTTCAGAAGTTGGATCTACTGCCGATATCTTGACTTGGTCTTTCTTGGCATGAATATCTAGACTTGGTCTTTCTTTTTAAAGTCATTAGTGGTTATGTGCATGTGAGTAAAGACGCAAACCCGGTTTGCGAACCTTATCGTAAGATCAGAAGTTCCAACAATCCTATAGTTTAATTATATTGAAGATCAGTGTGTTATCAATCAAGTCACTGTATATACTGAAAATGAAATATTCTTAATTTTTAGCTAGGGACCACCGTAATTGCACCAACTGTGGCGGTTTGCCTAGACCTAGTCGACGCCGTGAGGAAAAAAGTAATAAGCAAAAAAGAGAAAAATATGGTAACGCGATCCCTATACTTTTTGGGCAATTCGAGAAACTAACCGATCGAATAAAGAACATCAGTTAATTTACAAAAAGCAAACCTTCCCCACGTGCGCGTACTTCAGACCACCACGAGTGAAGTCCAAGAAAATTTGCAAAACTTGGGATTGGGATTGGAAGCAAGCGAGATGACCCTGCAAAAACAGGTCAGTATGGGATTGGATTCAACACTGTCTATCATTTAACGGATTGTCTAAGTTTCCTGTCAGACAATAATACATACACTATGTCTATGTATCCTTGATCCACATTGTGAATACAGTCCTGAAGCAACCCCGGAAGCTCCCGGTGGGAGATACGACAACATTGACGACGACTTCAAAGACAACTTTTTTGATACAGTAACCAGTTAGCGGTTAGCTCGGAGACTTCGGTGATCATTTTCCTCTGCAAGGCTCCACTATGTTTAGGCCCTGTTTACATGAGACCGGAACGAAGTCAAACCGGGACCATTTCGTTTCGGTCATAGTATTATTTATAATAGATGTTTACATGAGACCGGTGACGAAAATAACTCAGACCGGTCTCAAGTCATTCCGCCTGCTGAACCGAACCGACTGACTTCAAACCGGCATGAATTCAGACCGGGATGAATGTAAACAGAAATACATTTCAGACCGGTCTCGGCTGTAACCTTGACATTGGAACAACACATGCTAACAAAAGCCATCTGAAAAAGAAAATTGCCCTGGCAAGGGGAATAAGTTGAAAATTTTGTGATTTTCGTACCGGTCTCATGTAAAGATATTGACAATTTCAATTTTCGTCCCGGTCTCATGTAAACAGGGCCTAAACCTTTTTTTTTTAAAAAAAACTGGCATCGTTTGTCTTGAGGTTAGGGGGTACAAATGGTACCCATAGCTTAGAGGGTGCAAATGGTACCCGTAAGAAGACTTGGTGGAAATCATGTTGGTCGTTTGGATCGGCGAGAATAAGACAATTATGGTGGCAAAGTTTTTTTTAAACATTTTCTCTCCCGTAGTAAGGTAAAGCATGTATTTTCCTGGTAGCCGGTCTTACTTCATGAAAAAATAGTCCGCTACCAGTGACTAGGTCCCCTCTCTTATGGCGGTTATTCCGGCTCAATATCTTCGGGGATATTCCTTTTCAGGGCGTTTGCATGCGGATAATATGGTCCGTCGCGTGCGCAAAATAGTTAGGGAGTTAGACAGTTTAGAAGCGTCCAAACTGCGCAATATACGACACTCACATGAAACGTAAAATACTTTATAATAATTCACAAAATTGCGAAAACAAAAAATTGACAATTTTGCAATTTGCATGAATTGTGCGTTTCTGGCAAATGCCTTTAGATTCAAGTTGTAACGACAATTTACAAGCGCATTAAGTGTAAATACGGCATTATTTCTAATGAAAAGACCGCCAGGGTTAGAGTGTTTTTATGTGGTTTGTTAAGGAGCAAACTCGCTTTTTAAAAAAAGAAATGCGTATTAATTTCGATCCAGATTTGTTCCTGAACATGGTCGCCATGAAAACACTCTGTAGAGCAAGCTCAGCGACGTACGGTCATAATAGCGTCGTCGGAAGTTTGCATTCAGCATTTTCGTTCAAAATTGAACGTACATTATGCTATGCTAGGGTTGCGTACAATCGGTACCCACACGATGTGTAGCAATTCTAAAGGAATAACTAATACGTATAAATAGGGTGTGCGCACGAAGTTTTTTTCGCAGGCCTTTAATAACTTCGGGGAAAATAATAAAAAAGCAGTGTCCGTGGTCGGGGCTGAATAGTACTGTGGAAGATTGGGTTGGAAAATTTGCAATTAAGATCTGTATTTTTGGGCAATTGTTACTTTTTGAAAAATAGTATCCTACTGATGTAAAATAACATGGGAAGGGTTTGGCAACAATGATGTCCAAAGAGTATGTTAGCCCTAAAGTTTATTTCATAAAATGATTTATCTTTGTATATACTCAATTACAAGACAATTTAAAGTTCGAGTAAAAGTTTAATAACAATTGATATAAATTGAAACTCATTCTGGCTCAAATTTTATTTCATAAAATGATTTTTCTCAGCATAGTCGATTACATGACAATTCAAAAAGAATATTTAAAGTCAAAATATTAATCATAATTCAAAATGACCTTTGGGTCACATTTTATGCCTACTCATATGGTTGTGTCCACAGAAGCCTGAGGTATTATATTAGATACGAAATACAACGTTTTTAAAAAAACAACCTTATCAAAAATCAGTTAAATATACTCGCTTTTTAAGCAAAAGCGAAAAGATTATTTTTGCCACAATTTTACGGTAAACCCAAACGTGGTGACGGAATTTCCCAGCATTTATATGTGCTGAAATTGAACTAAATCGAGAAATTTAACCAAAGTATAATTTTGCCACTCACCGGGTTTGAGTATCTTTTGTGACAATATGGATACTACCATGAAGATTAGATGTTTGATTAGTAGTACTAAGTAAGTGTTTTCGTCAAAAACACTACTGAAATCATGGCTTTGACAGGGTTGACTAAGTTAGCCTAAAAACCCAATAATTTCCCATTCCATGTTTGTAATATGCATTCAATATGATAGATACGGCAGGCCTTCTACTCTTTCTTCTACTCGATAAATTGGAACAGAATGGCTGAAATTGAGTATACTAAAAGACTTTAATGAAATAAAATTTGGGGTTAATGCATATGTCGTTTTTCGTCTTGCGTAACGTCAGTTGTGTGTAACTTTTATGAAAAAAATCAAAGTCTTGAGATTTTGTTTTTCAACAAGTAATAATGGTCTAGAAATACAGATTTATATTGCACATGTTAGTTTCTTCAGTAAGGTCTCTAAACATTGGCACAATTGCTTGTTCCACAGGGGGCAGAAAAGTACGATTGTGTTTATTTAAAATACCTTGTCATCGTCCTATATATCGCATAGTTTCATCCAGGTTTCAAACGATGAAAATTATGTTGATTTTAAATTTTTTTCGATAATATAATACCGACTACTTCATGTAATTCAAACATTGTATTACCATACTATCGTGGGTTCATACTAGAACGATTGACTTGCTTTTTACACGGGCTATACCCTCGGCATCCTTTCGTAAGATGTTCGGAAATTGTCGTTGCAATGCAATGATGTTTAAATTACATGAAGTAGAAGGCTCGATATTTTCGAAAATATAAAAATCGGCTAATTTTGATTCTTTTATGACTTTGTCTTCGGATTGTTGTGATATAAATATGGGATTATTGCTCGATGACAAGGTATTTACAAAATACAATCGTACTTTTCTGCCCCCTGTGCTTGTTCCCCATGCATAAATTTTTAACTAGTTTTTGGGATTGGATTTATTCAAATTTGAGGTGATTTTGAACACATATTGGTATGTTACTCATGATATGAGTAAAATATTGTTCGTTTATACATTATTCTAGTTTCTATAGCTTTTTATTTGTCTTATCAGTTGAAATATATGTTGTGATTGTTTACGAAATATATTGAATTATTTGTGAATGGTTCGTTCATTTTATGCATGACGAAACCCGAAATTTATAGTTTGATGGTCACAACAAATTTGAGCATAAAAATGTTAAAATTGTACACCCAAAACACTAGGTATTATATTCGAAATCACTGGAACACGACTAGTTTTAAATATGCTTGAACTGAATTTCATACATGCATGATTTCAAAAGTTCTGATCGCGTTATCTGTTTAAAAACTTTTGAAATCATGCATGTATGAAATTCAGTTCAAGCATATTTAAAACTAGTCATGTTCCAGTGATTTCGAATATAATACCTAGTGTTTTGGGTGTACAATTTTAACATTTTTATGCTCAAATTTGTTGTGACCATCAAACTATAAATTTCGGGTTTCATCATGCATAAAATGAACGAACCATTCACAAATAATTCAATATATTTCGTAAACAATCACAACATATATTTCAACTGATAAGACAAATAAAAAGCTATAGAAACTAGAACAATGTATAAACGAACAATATTTTACTCATATCATAATGAGTAACATACCAATATGTGTTCAAAATCACCTCCAAATTTGAATAAGTCCAATCCCAAAAACTAGTTAAAAATTTATGCATGGGAACAAGCAGTTGTGCCAGTGTTTACAGACCACCGTCCACAGTACTACTTGGTTTGTGGGTTCAAATCCCAAAACACTGAACTTATAAGTTACTAAAAAAAAATGGATCCGACGGATCTGGTGGATCCGATGGATCCACCGGATCGACCGGATCCATCAGATCCACCGGATCCACCAGATCCATCAGATCCACCGGATCCATCGGATCCACCAGATCCATCGGATCCATCGGATCCATCGGATCCACCAGATCCATCGGATCCACCGGATCCATCGGAACCACCAGATCCATCGGATCCACCGGATCCATCAGATCCATCGGATCCATCGGATCCACCAGATCCATCGGATCCATCAGATCCACCGGATCCATCGGATCCATCAGATCCATCGGATCCACCGGATCCATCAGATCCACCAGATCCACCGGATCCACCAGATCCATCGGATCTATCAGATCCATCAGATCCACCAGATCCATCGGATCCACCAGATCCACCGGATCCATCGGATCCACCGGATCCACCAGATCCATCGGATCCACCGGATCCATCGGATCCACCAGATCCACCGGATCCATTTTTTTTTAGTAACTTATAAGTTCAGTGTTTTGGGATTTGAACCCACAAACCAAGTAGTACTGTGGACGGTGGTCTGTAAACATTGGCACAACTGCTTGTTCCCATGCATAAATTTTTAACTAGTTTTTGGGATTGGATTTATTCAAATTTGAGGTGATTTTGAACACATATTGGTAGTATGTTACTCATTATGATATGAGTAAAATATTGTTGTTCGTTTATACATTATTCTAGTTTCTATAGCTTTTTATTGCCTTATCAGTTGAAATATATGTTGTGATTGTTTATGAAATATATTGAATTATTTGTGAATGGTTCGTTCATTTTATGCATGACGAAACCCGAAATTTATAGTTTGATGGTCACAACAAATTTGAGCATAAAAATGTTAAAATTGTACACCCAAAACACTAGGTATTATATTCGAAATCACTGGAACACGACTAGTTTTAAATATGGTTGAACTGAATTTCATACATGCATGATTTCAAAAGTTTTTAAACAGATAAGCGATCAGAACTTTTGAAATACTCCATGTATGAAATTCAGTTCAAGCATATTTAAAACTAGTCGTGTTCCAGTGATTTCGAATATAATACCTAGTGTTTTGGGTGTACAATTTTAACATTTTTATGCTCAAATTTGTTGTGACCATCAAACTATAAATTTCGGGATTCGTCATGCATAAAATGAACGAACAATTCACAAATAATTCAATATATTTCGTAAACAATCACAACATATATTTCAACTGATAAGACAAATAAAAAGCTATAGAAACTAGACAATGTATACACGAACAATATTTTACTCATATCATAATGAGTAACATACCAATATATATGTTCAAAATCACCTCAAATTTGAATAAATCCAATCCCAAAAACTAGTTAAAAATTTATGCATGGGGAACAAGCAGTTGCGCCAATGTTTAGAGACCTTACTGAAGAAACTAACTAACATGTGCAATATAAATCTGTATTTCTAGACCATTATTACTTGTTGAAAAACAAAATCTCAAGACATTGATTTTTTCATAAAAGTTGCACAACTGCTGGCAACAATGACGTTTAGAGAGTCTGGTATTTTTCCTTTTAAACGTAAGACGAAAAACGACATATGCATTAACCCCGAATTATATTTCATTAAAGTCTTTTAGTATACTCAATTTCAGCCATTCTGTTCGAATTTATCTCCAGAGAGTAGAAGTCCTGCCGTATCTATCATATTGAATGCATATTACAAACATGAAATGGGGCTATTTAGCCATTAGGCTAACTTAGTCAACCCTGTCAAAGCCATGATTTCAGTAGTGTTTTTGACGAAAACGTTTACTTTGTACTAATCACTTTTCATATTGTCACAAAAGATGCTCAAACACGGTGAGGGGAAAAATTATACTTTGGTTAAATTTCTCGATTTAGTTCAATTTCAGCACATATAAATGCTGGGAAATTCCGTCACCACGTTTGGGTTTACCGTGAAATTGTGGTAAAAATAATCTTTTCGCTTTTGCTTGAAAGGAGAGTATTATGTTCTGAATTATGACGATCAAAACCTTATCTAACTGATTTTAGAAACGTTGTATTTCGTATCTAATATAATACATCAGGCTTCTGTCGACACAACCGTATGAGTAGGCATAAAATTTGACCCAAAGGTCATTTTCAATTATGATTAATATTTTGACTTTAAATATGCTTTAAATATTCTTTTTATTCTTTTTGAATTGTCATGTAATTGAGTATTCTGAGAAAAATCATTTGATGAAATAAAATTTGAGCCAGAATGAGTTTCAATTTATATCAATTGTTAGTAAACGTTTAATCGAACTTTAAATTGTCTTGTAATTGAGTATATACAAAGTTAAATAATTTTATGAAATAAAGTTTAGGGCTAACATACTCTTCGGACATCATTGTTGCCAAACCCTTCAGATGTTATTTTACATCAGTAGGACACTATTTTTCAAAAAGTAACAATTGACCAAAAATATAGATCTTAATAGCACATTTTCCAACCCAATCTTCCACAGTACTATTCAGCCCCGACCACGGACACTGCTTTTTTTATTATTTTCCCCGAAGTTAAAGGCCTGCGAAAAAACTTCGTGCGCACACCCTATTTATACGTATTAGTTATTCTTTAGAATTGCTACACATCGTGTGGGTACAGATTGTACGCAACCCTAGCATAGCAACTTATTAACATAATGTACGTTCAATTTTGAACGAAAATGCTGAATGCAAACTTCCGTCGACGCTATTAGGACCGCTGAGCTTGCTCTACAGAGTGTTTTCAATTGTGACCATGTTCAGGAACAAATCTGGATCGAAATGAATACATATTTCTTTTTTTAAAAAGCGAGTTTGCTCCTTAATAAACCAACATAAAAACACTCTAAAAATAATGCCGTATTTACACTTAATGCGCTTGTAAATTGTCGTTACAACTTGAATCTAAAGGCATTTGCCGGAAACGCACAATTCAAATTGCAAAATTGTCATTTTTTGTTTTCGCAATTTTGTGAATTTTGCGTTTCATGCGAGTGTCGTATATTGCTCAGTTTGGACGCTTCTAAACTGTCTAACTCCCTAACTATTTTGCGCACGCGACGGACCATATTATCCGCATGCAACCGCCCTGAAAAGGAATATCCCTGAAGATATTGAGCCGCAATGACCGCCATAAGAGAGGGGACCTAGTCGCTGGTAGCGGACTGTTATTTTCAGGAAGTAAGACCGGCTACCAGGAAAATACATGCTTTACCTTACTACGGGAGAGAAAATGTTTGAAAAAACTTTGCCACCATAATTGTTGCCTTATTCTCGCCAATCCAAACGACCAACACGATTTCCACCAAGTCTTCTTACGGGTACCATTTGCACCCTCTAAGCTATGGGTACCATTTGTACCCCCTAACCCCAAGACAAACGATGCCAGTTTTTTGAAAAAAGTTTTAGATGAGGAAAGTGACAAATAAGCGACAACGTATTACAAAGAATCAAACAGCAATTTCCAATCGTCGTTATATTTCGAAAGACAAAACTCTGGCAAAGCTTTTCTTGTACACATCCTGCCTCATGACCCTGTCTAAACTGTTGCGTTGCTGCACTTGTTATGCGTGTGCACAATGGCAGTATATATAGAATATATATAGAACCATGCAATAACCATACACTCAAATGTTCCTTTTTTTTTCAGATTGGTTTTCAAATTCAGAAGCTGACGAATTTCGGAAGTACAGTTTTTGCAGAGAAAATCATCGTTATAAACTTTCGTTTAAGCTATCAAAGTCTACTGAACAGAAAATAGATCGAATTTGTAAATATACTGAACATTTAGACCGCCAGGATTTATGCCGGATTT